>JAOTBA010000005.1:24153535-24164462 GCA_025629845.1 Erythroxylum squamatum
TAATTGCTACTTGTGGTTACCAAAATTGAACGTCAGATTTTGTTAACCTAGCAGTTGAATTAATTAATTCCTAGTTGTGCACCTAGAAACTAACAAATCCAATTAAAACGACAACTTTGAAATTATCCAATGTTCATTAACAATTATGAAAAAGATTAATAATATCTCACCATAATAACATGGAACATGGCTCCCTCAACCAAGACAAGAAAATCTAGCCACTCATACTTGAATTAAAATCAACAGAAATAGTAAAGGAAATTGTCTCCATAACTAGTCTTTTAATGAAAGTCACGATAATGTCAAGAGAAATTGTGCAAAAATTGAAAACAAGAAAACCATATTTTAATCTTTAAATCCCTAATTGAAACTATGAAGAAAACATGAACAACAAAAAGGAAGTAATATACGGCAATCCTAGAGTTTTCAATCTATAAAATTGTAACTTGAAAAGTACAGAAGAAATAAGCCATAAACACTAATTAAATCCAATTGCGGCAGCCAAGGAGAGAATGTGCGATGATGCTGAGGAGGACTTCAAGACGTGGACCAGCGGCAGAACAAGGTGCAGCAGCCAAGGGGAATGCGTCGATTGTATTGTTTGACAATGTAGGGAATTAAGAAATCAAGATGCGGCTGTTTCTAGGAGAAAAGAAGAATACGATGCTCTGGAAAAACAAGAAGGGAAGGTGCGACAACTGCTGGAATGAAAAAACAGAAAATACTCCCCCGTCTTTTCAACCCTAAACTCCATATGTAGGACGCGGCAATCAACCTTTTTACTCCTAATTTAATTCAATCTCTCCCTTTATCTTGAGTAGATAATGTCCAGATTAAGTAATCTTCCAACTTCGGTGGGAGACGTCTTGCTTAGAGGTTAAGAAGATCTTGGATGGTTGTATTCTAATTGGAAACAAATTCTGGAAATCTGTAGATTTGGGATTATGTCCTTAGGCGTGCCCATGCCTAATCTTTGAATTTTGACCAATCTGAAATTTTCGAACTTCTTGCCATATTTTTCCTCTTTTTGATCCATTTCTGTCTTTTTGGTATTGAAAACCATCTGTAAACATTAAACAAGTAATTCCATCAATTTATGAACACAATTTTCACAAATCAACCAAAATTAAGTCCAACATAAATGCATTATAATTGACTTATCATATTTGATGCTTCATCTATAAGATTTGAGCCCAACAACTGGCAATCGTTATGTATTCCACTTCAGTCATCGAAAGCGCTGTGTAATATTGTTGCTTACATGACCAAGATACTAGACATCCTCCAAGAAATTGGCAGTGATCACTTCTGCCTTTTCGATCAACTTTATCACCTGCATAATCTGCATCACAATAGCCCACTATGTCAAATGAATCAGTTTTTGGATATTATAGTCCGAATCCTTAGTTCCATGGAGATATCGAATGATTCTTTTGACTGCTTGAAGGTGGCTTTCTTTTGGATTTGATTAAAAGCGTGCACAAAGACACACACTAAGCATACTGTCTGGTCTTGAGCTTATAAGATACAATAGAGATCCAATCATTCCTCTATACTTTGTCTCATCCGTAGCTTTGCCTTCTTCATCATTATCAAGTTTAGTTCCAATGTATATGGGAGTACCCATCAGTTTGGCATTCTCAAAATGATATTTCTTGATGATTTCCTTTGTGTATTTGTCTTGGATAATAAAGATTCCTTTTTCTATTTGTCTGATTTGTAATCCAAGAAAGAATGATAATTCTCCCATCATGCTCATTTCAAACTTCCCCTGTATTAATGCTGAGAATTCTTCACAAAAGGATAAATTAGTAGCACCAAATATTATGTCATAAACATATATTTGCAGTTTGAGCAAATCATTCTCCTTACTCTTAATAAATAAGGTTTTATCTACCTTTTCTCTTTCAAAGTTATTCTAAAGCACAAAGTTACTTTAAAGTAGAAAGTTACTTAACCTCTTATACCATGCTCGAGGAGTCTGCTTTAAACCATACAAAGCTTTGGTTAACTTCATCACGTAATCCGGATGGTTTTCATCTTCAAAACATGGGGGTTGCTTAACAAATACTTCTTCATTAATGTAACCATTTAAGAATGCTCTTTTAACATCCATTTGGAATAACTTGAAGTTTCTATAGCATGCAAGGGCAAGTAAAATTATAATCGATTCCAATATAGCAATAGGTGTATCAGTTTCATCAAAATCAATACCTTCTTATTGATTGTAACCTTGAGCTACAAGTCTAGCTTTGTTCCTTACCATTTTACCATTTTTGTCAAGTTTGTTTCAAAATACCCACCGAGTCCCAATGATTGACTTGTTTTGAGGACGAGGTACTAGATTTCAGTCTTTGTTTTTGTCAAATTGATTTTGTTCATCTTTTATGGCTGAAATCTAGTTTTCATCAGTAAGGGTCTCTTCAACTATCTTTGGTTCTATTTGTGAGATGAGATCAATAAAGTTGTTCTTGAACGATTATCTTGTTCTTAAACTTTCAAAGGGATCTCCCATAATATATTGATATATCAAGACCTCTCCATTCCCTCAGTGTTTTTCATTGTATAGGCTCCTGTTAAGATAAAGGAGCCTGCTTTATTCTAGCTTCAGAAGGGCCTTTTTTATTTTGTAATTCTAAAGGTATTATAGGTGTAATTTGATTCTCTGATGCATTTTTAGGTACCAATGGATGCTCTTCATCATCTGAGTCAGTTGTTGTTGTTAAAGGCAGTTCTTCAACAAATGCCATATGTATCGATTCTTCTATCTTCTTTGTTCTTTTATTATATACTCTGAATCCTTTACTAGTGGTACTATAGCCCAAGAAAATAGCTCATAAGGGATCTTTTTTAGAACAAGTCTTATAAGACATCTGTTAAGTACATAACATGTTGTGGATACTACTTCTTCCTAGTATCTATAAAGTAGTCCACTTTCACACAGCATGGTCTTGTCCATATCAACCAAAGTTATGTTCTTTCTCTTTACAACTCCATTTTGTTGAAGCGTCCATAGACAAGAGAAGTTGTGAGTTATACCATTGATATCACAGAATTCTTCAAACTTTCTATTATCAAATTGTCCTCCTTAATCTCTCCGAATTGAAGTGATGCAGTACCCTTTTTCTATCTGAATTTTTTTGCAAAACTTCTCTAACACTTTAAAAGCATCATTCTTATTTGATAATAAATAAACCCATATAAATTTGGAGTAATCATCTACTAGAACAAAACCGTAATCTTTACCACCAAAATTTTAAGTCCTAGTGGGATCAAATAAATCCATATGCACAAGTTCAAGTGGTTGGCTAGTAAACACAATACTTTTAGGGGGAAAGCTATTTTTGACTTATTTTCCTTTTAAACAAACCTCACAAACCTAATTGCTTTCAAACTTTAAGATTCGTAGTCCTCTTACCAACTCATTTTTGGAAAATTTTGATAGAATGCTCATACTGGCATGTCCAAATCTTATGTGCCAGATAAATGAATCCTTTCCTAGAGAAACAAAACATTTAACACTTTGTGAGGACATGTCTTCTAGTTGAGCACAATATATATTCTGATTTTTAGGACCAACAAACATAATATTATCATTATGAATATCAGCAATTTCACAATGAGATGTATAAAAATGACTTTGTAACCCTTTGCATATAACTAACTCACACTCAACAGGTTATGTTTCAAACATCAACAAAGAGTACGTGAACAATAGAGGTAGAGTTAGAATTACCAATTTTACCAATTCTGGTGACCTTTGCTTTATTTTTGTCTGCAAAGACAACATTACCTCCGTCTTTTCTTTCAATGTAGTTGAAGTATGATATTTCACCTGTCATGTGTCTCAAACAACCACTTTCAATTATCCATTGATTCTCCTTTGTCTCTGTTTTGAAACATATATGCAAAAAGCATTATCTCATTTTAGGTACCTAAATTTTTTGTCCTTTCGAGTTAGTAGTTTGACCTATCGGTCTCTAAACATATATATGAGATAATTTCCTTTTACGAAACAAGAATGACTAATGTAACCATATTTAACACAGTAATCACACAACACAATAAATGATAGTTGTTATGATTTTTGCCACTTAGCAGGTTCCTATAGTTTTGGTTATAGTTGCTGCTGGATTTAACAAAGAAGTGTTTGTATAGCCTGATATTGTTATTTTCATTGTATCCTATTCTGACTTTACAAAAAATGCATTTACCACTACCAAGCAACGCATCAAGATTCGTCCTTTCATTAACGAAATTTTCCAGATCTTTTTCTAGAAATAAGATCTTTCCAACACTTTTCCCCTTTTCAAGTTCTAAGATGGCGACTTTTTCTTCTAACTGTCTTACCTTATCATAATCATTTTTTAGCAACGTATTTTCCAATTTAGCTACTTTTTCTTCCAGAACTTCCTATTTATAAACCTTTTGCTTATAGTCAATCTCAAGAGACATATTCCTAGTCACCAAATTCTCATTCGCAGATCCCAATGATTTAATCTTACTCTTAAGAGATGCATCTTGGACTTCTCAACTTCTTTGAAAAACTTCACTATCAACGTTTTGCACTAATCACACAATTCATGATATGCATTTTTCAATTAATCAATTTCAATATCAGAGTCAGAAGAATATACCTCATCATCTCTTGATTGATCCGTGAAGCAAACATTGTTGACTTCTTCAGGCTTTTCTTCTTCAAAGTTTTCAGAATCCTCATCTGACTAGGCTGCAGTCATTGCTTGCTTTTTGAATTTTTTGTTCTCCTACTTATTCTTTTGAAGAAGAGGACATTTTGATCTTGTTTGTCTAGGCTTTTTGCAGTGATAGCATATGATTGGATTGTTTTGTGTATTTCCATTGCTACTGCTACCTTTTGATAGGAACCTGTTGTTTCCAACTTTCTTGTTTCCTTCTCTTTTCTTCATCAGCTTCTTTTTATAAAAGCGGGTATATTTTTTGACCATAAAGTTGAACTCGTCATCTCTATCTATTTGTAACTCAGTGTCACTTTCATCACCGTTTGATTCGTCAATTATTTTTAATGCCATTCCTTTTCTGTAGGAGGATCCTTCATCTTGCCTAAGCTTGGTTTCATAGATCATCAGATTCTCTCGTAGTCAGTCGAGTGAAATAGTGTCTAGATCCTTTGCCATTTCTAAAGCTGTCACCTTAGGTCTCCATTCCTTTGGTAGTGACCTTACAATCTTCGTTACGAGCTTGTCATTAGGATATATCTTTCCCAAGTTCTTTAAGGTCATGATGATGTTGTTAAAGAATTCGTCTATGATCTCTCCCTGTTTCATGCCAATAGTTTCATATTGATGCATTAAAAGACTTATTCTATGCTTATTTGCCTCATTTGTTCCTTCAAACGTGACTTGTAGTTTGTCCCACATTTCCTTTGCTGTAGAACAGTAGGATATTTTCTTATATTCTTCTCGAGTTAATGCACAGATCAGATGATGTTTTGTTTTAGCGTTTAACTATGCATTTCTTCTATCAGCCTCAGTTCATACTTTTATGTTATTGGAAGTAGGAATTGTAGCTCTAACTTTAATTGCTTGTCATACTTCAATATCTATAAATTGGAGATATATTGTCATTCTCTCTTTCCAGTATGAGTAGTTGTTTCCATTGATGTAAGGAGGCTTTGAGATGGACTATCCTTCAAAACTTCTCAAGGTATTTTCTATGATCTATCACGTGCTGTAAAACACAATAAATGTGAAACCTTGCTCTGATACCAAATGATAAATGAAACACATGTAAAAGGGAGGTGAATTGTGTGTGACTTAACAAATTTTGTAAGTTACGTTCAGTTCAAATTGAAATGATAAGAGCCTATTTTTAATAAACAATAGGAGTTTGTTGTGTAATATGATCCTATTTAAATAGAAGGAGTTTGTTAATCTATAAAAAGCTTGTTAAATGACAGGAACCTACTAAACGAAAAGTTATGTTAAAAATAATTTAAAACCGAAGGCGCCTATTAAAACTAAAAAGAACTTCTTGTAGATTGAAAACAGAAGGAGCCCATTATAAAGTGAAGGAGCCTCTTGTTGAAATAAACACACAAACAATATGATGCAAAAATTTAAAAGGTAAGAGAAGAGACAGAAGAACGAAATCGATTTATACTACATCCAATCCCCAGGTATCCAATTTAAGTGTTTCATTATAAAACCAAGTAGTAATTTGGCGAGCCTCTTTAAGCTCATGAGTACATATTTTTCAAGGTTCTCTAACCTTTCACACTCGAAGTGTATAACAAACTTCTAAAAGCTTACAGAAGAATAAAATGTAAAATCAAAAGTAAGTTCTCAAATAACAATTTCTCTTTTGATAGAGTGATTTCACTTTCTAAGGCACAATAAGAATAATATGACTCTTAAGAATATAGATTCTACTCGAATGTTTCGAAAGTTTGTGTATGTTCGTTGTTTCATAAGTGTTGTTGCTCTTCTTTAAATAGTCATTTTTCAACTAGTTGTTGCTTTACTTGCATCTTTAATCAACTGGATGGATTTAAATCTAAATAATTTTGATGTCATCTTTGCCAAAAATCTTCCAGTAATCACGAGGCTAATATAAAACCTTCATAATTAGTAGAATCCTTTCGGATAATCATTTCTAATAAGGCTCATGCAAGAAAGAAAGCGTATTTCTTATTATTTTATTTCCTTTTGAGAATTAGACAGTTAATTATACAAGGAAATAAATCTAATTTGAATTTTTAAATATTATACAATTATCATCAAAATCGTTAATCATAAACCTTGAGCTAACAGAGTGTTATTCAGAGACAACTTCTTGCCATAGCAAGGGAAGAAACCATGTGTCAACTTGTCTCCAAAACATTTTGCTCTATTCTTCCTTGTGTAATTCAAAATTTCAATTAAGTGTCCTTCGAGAAGGAAAATTAACCATGGTCTTTGATTTTTACCTTGGTTCAAGCGAAAATAAGTTGAAATGATAAAGGAATGCAAAAGAAAATGATGTCCAAAAACCATTTTCTATTTCATTATCAAGAACTGAGCAAAAATGTTGTAAATTTACGATTGTTGAGATAAGCGCTCAATGTTTTAGCACAATTAATAATTTTTTAAGGGAAAATCAACTTAATGATGTCTGATTTTAAAATTTTTTAAAATTTAACCTTAATTTTTTTAAACTTTGAGATTTAGTAATTAACTTTTTAAAATTTTTGCAACTCAAATTAAAAGGTCTTTGTGTTAATATGATGTGTTCATCAAATAGTACATGAGTGTCCATTCATTAGCCCCATCAACAAAAATAATATCTTGACTTGAATTTTACTAGTTTTGAAAAGTTAATCACTAAATTAAAATTTTTGAAAATTTGAGCATAAATTAAAAAACTTAAAAAAAATTAGATATTATTAAATATGCTATCTCTTCTTCTTTTTTTCTTTCCTTGATCCAACATTATATAATATCTAAAAAAAATTATAAAATATTTGGAATATTTCAAAGTTTTAGTTGTAGTAAACGTTATAAAGAGAAATCACAAAAATTTAATTTAATAATGTAATCTAATTAAACAAGCCAAAGATAAATAGTGGAAAAAAGTAAATGATAAAAGACTCTTTTTATGAATTGATTCATTTATGAATTAAAACAAATAATTGAGAGAAGCTTTAAAACTTTGGATACTATTTTTAGTTTTGTATTAAAAAATATTTATTAATCAACACTTGCTGGTTGCTATTATTACAATAAGATCTATTATGTCTAAAGTTTTGAATTATTGTTAATTTTTATTGAGGTTACGATAGTAATTGTTTTAGTTTATTGCATTCTTGCCTTGGGAGAACTAGTTCCTCACTTAAATCTTTTCCTAACTATTTAAAAAAAACCTTTTTGCTATGGGCGATGTATCATATAAAATATTCATGTTCAATGAATTTAGGCTTGGATAATATTTCTAATCTTTTAAGTAATAATTTAATTGTCTTCATTATACCTCTACACAATATTTTATTAGCCTTAATTTCTTGCAATATATGGTTATTATAATTTTGTAATAATAATGATAGTAATTGAATGTGTTGTTTCTTTAACTTAGAGGACTCTCTATTTAATCTATTTATTTTTTATTTTAGTAAACATCAAGAAAACATAAATAATGTTATGAATAAAAAATTAAAATATATTAAAACAGTAAATAAAGTACGAAATAAGAAAATAATAAAGCAATATTGAAATAAAAATTTTAATAAAAATCATATATTAAATAAATATGAATATTATAATTTGATGGGTGACAAAACTAGTTTGCTACAAATTATAATGTTTACAGCCAAAAAATAATAACAACAAGAGTTGAGATTAAATATGATAACTCACTTTTCTTTCTTTTAAATATTTCAAAGAATTATGATAGGAAAGTTTTTATGAAAAGAAGAAGAAAGTTTTTAAGCGAGGGTCTTTAAGTTTTTAAAGAAGGGAAAGAAAGCTTTATATGTGTTTTTTTAGGAGGGAAGAAACTTCTATAGTTTAAGTAATGTCAAAGGGCTTTAAAATGAAAAAACTTTTCGTAAAATTTTCAATATGAAAGGCTTTAAGATGGGAGGTTTAATTAGAGATAAAAAGAGATGATGCTAAGAGGGAGTGTAAAGATGAAGAGAAGATGGTTACATCTGGTTCCTTTTAATACACAACTTTATTGCTATTATAAGGTCAAAAAATCTCACAAGCTTTAGGTAGAGCATTTTACATAATTTAATCAAAATGTCTTTTAGGCTTTGCTGACTTTTATTTATTGTACCTTTAATAGCTTTTGTTCGTTATGAATTTTCTAACTTCCATCATTTCTAAGCCCCCGATATGAGGTTACACCAATTCTATTTCTTTATTATCCATGCATAAATATGCTTCTTCTTTATCATTCTCTGAAGTTGAAGTGGACTGTGTTTCAAAAATTGCTTTATTATCTAGAAATATTCTTCTTTAGTTTTATTAGTCAGAAATTCCTATAAACTTAGATTCAATTAAAATTGAACATAATAAGATGCATTTAAAAATTATAAAACCTTAAATCGAGCTTCAATTTCACTAATAAAGCATCAATTTGAGAAGGGAACATAAATACACAAGAAATTAAAGAAACCCCAATTTTAAAATTCTAAACCCCCATTTTGCAATTTGATTCAAGCTTAATGCAACCTTATGAAATTGAATGCATAAGCATGTTTAAAATCATGAAAATAAGGAAATTAATCAACAATTGAAATAAAAAATAATGAATTTTTTAAAATCCCAAAATCAGAGGAGTTAGGATTTGCCTCAAATGAAATTGGAAAAATTGAAGTTGGATGTTGATATGTTTGATCTTACAAGTGTAAAGGAGTTCACATAAACTGCTAGTGTTTCTTAAAATCCATTAAAAAGATTTTAGATAAGAGAGGAGCCATTGGATATTAGGGACTTACCAAATGAGAAGGCATTGAGTTTATGTTGCTTTAACAGCACTCTAAAACGATTGAGTAGAGTGGAGATCTTCAAAGGTGAAAAGATTAGAGAGAGAGGCTAAGCTTTTGCTTTGAAATAGTAATATAATCAACCAAATTGTTAACAAACTCACTTGAAGAAAAGTTTTAGAAGTCATTATATTGGTCAACTACTGAAAGATATTGGTCAAATAATATGAGTAAGTGGTCAACCAATTCAATGACCAATCTATAGTCAAACTTATTAAATAACATTTTTTTTACACATGAGGGGATAATTATTGATCACTCAACAATATTGATTGTCTAATATGAGTTAGTGGTCAACCAATAAAGTGACTAAACAAGGAGCAAACTCATTGATCAAACAAACATGTTGAATTGTGAGGACATCAGTTGACTACACTATAATATAGGTCAACCAATGTGATATGAAAACTTAAGAATCATTTAAAATATTAAAACACACATTATATAAACTAAGTACTAATCAAGAATCAGTTACATCAAATAAACATATCCTAATCATATATAATTCAAATTAATCATACCCAATTCTCTCTTAATTGTGTAAAATCCATTCTCACTCATTAGTTCATTGAAAATATCAGCCAATTGGTGTAGTGTGTTAACAATTTCTAATTCAATATCCCTATTTTACACGTGGTCTCTAATGAAGTGATATTAATTTCTATAGACTTGATTCTAAAGTATTGAATGAGGTTCTTTGTGAGTTATATGGAACTAGTATTATCACATTTAATGGGTATCTTCATAATATCCATACCATAGTTCCTAAGTTATTACATAACTCAAAGAATTTATGCATAACAACCTCTGGCTACCACATATTTGACTTTTATGGTTAATAATGCAACCAAATTTTTTTTACTAATTCATTTCCTAGAAATAAGTATCAGACATTCCGTTCCTATATAAAAGACTAGCATTATAATCCGCATCTGAATATCCAAATAAGTGAAGAAAAGTGTTGTTAGGATATCAAAGTCCTAATGATAAGGTACCATACAAGTATCTTGTTGGATCTTGAATTTTCTAAATTGCTTAAATAGTTATTTATGTTTGTTTGTTGGTTTAAAACTTTTTTTATTTTGAGAATTGGGTCATTAATGAGAAATTTGAGGGATGATTAGAAATTGACATTAAAATGAAGTGTTAGGATTAAGTTAGATTTAAGTTAGCTTAAGTGGTGTGTAGAGCCATAAAGGACAAAATAAGGGCAAATTTGGAAAGCCCAAGTGAAGGAGGGGTAATTTTGGAAGAAAATGAGTAACAAAAGGGCAAAAATTAGAAGAGAAGAGGAAGATGTCGTGGAAGCCATAGAGGAAGAGAGAAAACGTGAGGGAGAAGAGAAAGAAGAAGAAAAATCGAAAAAGCTAGGGAAAAAGGAGGAAAATTTCGTGGGAAGAAGAAGAATCAAGCTTTCCAAGGTAA
>JAOTBA010000005.1:24169790-24185612 GCA_025629845.1 Erythroxylum squamatum
TCCAATATCAATCTTAACCTTAACCGAAAAGAAAAACTTACTCGCACATATTTATCAATGTAACATAAATCATGGTCTTAAAATATGTTTGCATTGATTAAATCCACACAATTAAAATAAATACGGAATAATAAAAATAAAACAAATTAAAAACAAAACCCCCTTTCTCTTTCGGCTGCTCCACCTCTTGCTTTCTTTTTTTGTTTCCACGCAAATGCTTCAACTTGGTTTTGCTTCCAGTTGCTTCAACTTAGTCTCCTCCCTGTGATTTTCCTTAACCCACGCATAAAGCCTCTTGGAATCAACAACTGTCTTCCACTATCATGGTCCATGCTGCTTCATATGTGGGTGCCACCAGCTTTGATGTTGTTTTATCTCCATCAGCAGCTGTCTCCACTATCTAATGTTTTATTCTTGCCTCCACTGACGTAGATGCTTCTTTTACTTTAAACCACCAGCTTGCTTCATTGTCGTCTCCACCAATGTCTTCACAAATTCCAGCTGTCACTTGGTGGAGAAGTTAATGAAGGGTTAACGTGAATGCTTCAACCATTCCTCCTCCAAGATTTTTATATCTCCACCAGCTTAAATTATTTCTCCAGCCCCCACGTTCTTCCTCTGCACAATCAGCTAACTCACGTTTTTTCTCTCCTCACCAGCACATACTCTCTCCTTTCTTTACGCACACACACAGCTGCACATGTATATTCCCTAAGCCACCAGCTGCTATTTCAAGTGGGCTTGTGCGTTAGAGATGGATTGAAGCTTCCTCCACCACCTTGGTCACGTTGTTCTACTCTCCCCCCTCCACAGCGGCTGCGTTTTTCCTCTCCAAAAGCTCAATGTTGTTCAACGTTTTTGGTTGTCATTTTTGTGTGTTCGGTGGTGGCTGTCTGTTCAGCTAACTTGTGTCCAATGTAGTGCTCGAAAATGATGGAGTAAAGCCACTTCAACGTGTTGCCAGCTGCTTTCTTCGTGATTTTTGGAGAGATCTTCTCCACCTTTCACGCTGACTTTGGTTCTCTTCATTCAATAGCTGCCTTCGTTTTTTTTTGGTCTCTTGTGTGTAGAAAGAAAAATATGGAGGCTACGGAGGCTGCTGTCACGTGTATGGTGGCTATTCACGTCTGGCTATTTTTGTTGTCTTCTTCCTATTCAAAATCCACGCCACCTGCTTCTTCTTTGTTTCAGCTCTCCACGCCTCTGCATCCTTCACGCATGCCTTCTGCCGCCAGCTATATTCAAAGAAAAACGCCTAAGCCACAAATCACGATGTTGTCATTTTTTCCTTTGTCCATATTGTTGTGTCGTTTTTGTCTCTGGCCATCTTGTCCAATAAATCACATTTTTGCATGCAAAAACATACACTCGTTAGCGTTTTCTAAAGCTTTTCTTGCTTACCTGAAATTAATACAATTAACATTTAATTAGTACAATTTAAACATTAAATGGACAATAGTTCAACAAATTATATATCAAAAAGTAATATAAAAATGTCCATTAACAACACCCCCACACTTGAATTATTGCTTGTCCTTAAGCAACTTACTTAGGTCACAACTAACATTTTCTGTCATTTCAATTTCAAAGAAAATCAAGTGTCTGCAATCCCTTAAAAATCGGCGAACTCAAGTATTAAGCTACAACATGTATCGTAATATTTTCATTAATGCACATAAACAAAATCAAAGATAGATATCTTTGATCAAAAGCAAGCACAAAATTTAAAATGAATTTTCCTCACGATATTCGCTCATGTCACACAAGTGTATAAGGATTGTGTTTCGCTCAAAACTTCCTCTAAGAGATTACACTATCATAGGCTTGCAAATTCACCTATTTTTCTACTACACAGAATGCATGCCATCATAGATCAAAAGGGCTTTTATTAAGGGTTGTAATGGGGTTTAGGTTAAGGTGAGGTAAAAAGAACAAAGGCTATTCACAAGCATTCACAAAATACTAAGTGACGTGGGACAATCAAAAGAATTTCTGAAATGTATATACAGAAATACGGAACTACAACTACTCATTGCTATCAAACGTTACCCTTTTTCTCTTTTTTTTCTTTTCTCTTCTTTTTTTTTCTTTTTTTTTTTGATTTTTTGATTTTTTTGTTTAATTTTTTTGTAACAATAAACATAAAAAAAGTAGTTGTACAAATTAACGACAACTGAGTAGATGTACCTTGAAAACATCTTAGAATAGCATTTAAAACAAAAGTCCCTAAGTCAAAGACATCAAATACTTAGTACTTCATTCAACTTGTGAAAGAGTAAGGCTAAAAGTTGTCAAGTTTCAATGCAAAGTGATTAATAAGAAAACAACAAGGTTAAAGGTCCAAAGGGGTAATAAGGGAAAATTGATTTTGTGGGTCATTTAAGCTAAAGGTTTAAAACAAAGAAGGCCTTTATCATGTCCATAAAGCATGTAACTAGCAGTATCAAATAGGTTCAGAGCAAGTTCTGAAGGTAATCCAAATAGGGAAGCATCACATACAACAAAGAAAGTAAATGACTATAAGATGCAGTCATATAGCTCAAGAACTCACATATGTTTAAATGAAAATCCATCAAAACTCTATACATTGCCTCATCACTCAGCATCAGTTATTGACTACGTTTATGCGATCAACTACTTTAATCAATCCATATGGTTCACTATCCTCTCAAACTGCCTAATCCAAATTCACGCATACAACTCAGTTCTCCTTCCAACTACTTTGACAGAATCGTATGAACAGATTCATCAAAATGGGACCTAAGTTAGCTACCAAAAGAGTCGCAACCATTCAAATGTGTATCTCTCAACATCAACATCAATATCATAAACATCAGCATACACATAATCTCAATCCCCCCACACTTCATATGAACATTGTCCCTAATGTTCAAGTAGTCATCAATCAAACACAAAGAGGGGAAAGAGGAAGACGAAACTTCCCTGAAAAAGAATCGCCCAAGAACTCTTTGCCACCAACCACACAAACCTAAAGAAAACTCAAAACAACTCAAATAAATGCATTAAACTAGAAAGAAATGCAAAGGAAATAACGAGATAAGAAAAGAAAGAAAACTACAGTCCTAATGAAAGGCATGCACTGCGATCAAAGAGCCGAAGTGTCATGAAGAGACAATCGCTCCTCAAAATTATCCACAAACCTAGGCACATAAAATTTAGCTCATTGTCCATTTACCTTGAAGGGGTTTTCATTTTCTCGTTTTACCTCAAGGACCCTAAAAGGAAGTACTTAAATCACCTTGAATGGACCATACCACCTTGACTTAAGCTTCCCTGGAAAAAGATGAAGACCAAAGTTGTAGATCAATACCTGGTCGCCTACCACTTGCAGAAGACAAATCAAAGTTAAGAAATTTGGTAGCCCAGTATGCACGATGCTCTAACTCAACTGGAAGATGACAAGACTTGCCATACACTATCTTGAATGGTGACTTGCCTATGGGTGTCTTAAATGCAGTCCTATATGCCCAAAGTGCATCATTTAGCTTTAAAGACCAGTCCCGCCTAGAAGCATTAACAGTTTTCTCTAGTATTTTCTTTAATTCTCTATTTGAGACTTCAACTTATCCACAGTTTGGGGGTGGTATAGAGTAGCAACCTTATGGGATACCCCATACTTAGGTAATAATGATTCAAAAAGTTTAATGCAAACATGCGACCCCCCATCACTAATGATAGTTCTAGGTGTGCCAAAACGTGTAAAAATATTCTTCTTCAAAAACTTAACAACAACTCTAGCCTCATTTGTGGGCAATGCCTCTACTTCCACCAACTTGCTAACATAATCAACAGCAACCAATATATATTGATTAGAGAAAGACTTAGGGAATGGTCCCATGAAGTCTATGCCTTAAACATCAAAAACCTCGCAAACAAGAATGTTAGTCAATGACATGTCATGTCTCCTACTAATATTCCAGACACTTTCACACCTATCACAAGATTTGACAAATGCAAATGTATCCCTAAATAAGGTGGGCCAATAGAAACCACACTCTAAAACTTTATGAGTTTTCCTAAATGCACCATAATGTCCCCCAGCCTCTCTAGAATGAAAATGATGTAGCACAGAGGACATTTCCTATTCAGGTATGCAGTGCCTAACAATACCATCCACACAAATCTTGTAAAGCAAAGGATCATTCTAAAGATAGTATCTTACCTCAGATAATTTTTTTTTCCTTTTGAGCATAAGAAAAATCAAGAGGATAGATATTACCAATAAGATAGTTTACATAGTCTTCAAACCAAAGAGTGACCGTCATAACCATCAGATGCTCAACAAGAAAAGTCTCTTGAATGTCCTTCTTTGTTGCACTCTCCATGGCAGCTTCATCTAATCTTGACAAGTGATCAGCCACAAAATTCTCGACCCCCTTCTTATCCCTCAGCTCAATGTCTAACTCTTGCGAAAGTAACACCCAATGAATTAGTCTTGGTTTAGCGTGGGGTTTTGTCATCAAGTATTTTAAAGCTGCATGGTCAGTATACACAATCACCTTAGACAAAACCAAATATGAGCGAAACTTGCCAAAAGCGAACATAACCGTCAACATGTCTTTTTTCGTGGTGGTGGAATGGCGTTATGCATTGTTTAGTGTCCTACTTGCATAAAAAATGAGATGAAAGGTCTTACCTTGTCTTTGGCCTAAAACAGCGCACACTGTATAATCACTTACATCACAGATTAATTCAAAAGGAAGAGACCAGTCAGGATATATAAGAATAGGTGCAGTCACAAGCATATCCTTTAACAATTGAAAAGATGTTAAACATTTCTCGTCAAAAGCAAACACAAAATCTTTTCAAGCAACTCAGTCAAAGGTCTAGCAATCTTAAAAAAATCCTTAATGAACCTACGATAAAAACAAGCATGGCCTAAGAAACTTCTAATGGATCTAACATTGTTTGGTGGTGGAAGTTTCTTAATGACATCAATTTTTGTTAGGTCTACCTTTATACCCTTGCTAGAAATCGTGTGACCTAAAACAATGCACTCATGTACCATGAAAAGCATTTTTCCTAATTAAGCACTAAATGGGTCTCTTCACACCTAATTAAGACTTTCTCTAAGTTATCCAAGCATGCATCAAATGAAGTACCAAACATAGAGAAGTCATCCATGAAAATTTCAATGCAAGGTGGTTTTAAGGAATGGAAGGCTAGAAGAACCAAAGAGAAAACAAGTCATGTGACCCAAAGGAAAGCTGGAATTTTCCTGGGCCGACCAGTCACCAATGTTAAGCTTTCGCAAGATACCATTCTTATTAGATGTTTTTCATTTTTTATCTAACAGAACGAGGAGAAACTCAGTTTGTCCCTAATTCAGAGCATTTATATCAACATATCTCTAGGTTTGTATGCAACTTCTTCCAAATATGGTAAATCAATTCTCCCAAAAGGTAACCTTCTTCCAATTATGGTAGATCAATTCACACAAAAGGATTTCTCAATCTCAATCGCATGAAATCAAATATTGGACTGCAATAAATCAATTAACAAAACTACATTAAATAAAAGATTATATCATCTAATCATCACAACTTAGGATTCATCACTGCTAGGCACTAAACAATTTAATTCCTGCATACAAAAAAGGGTTAATTATAAAAAAACTCCAAACTTTCCTCAATTTTCTAATTATAGCCTGAACTTTAAAAAGTAGCAATAAAAAACAAATACTTACAATTTGTTTCAATTTTAGCCCGATGTTAGCCTCGCCATTATCTAGCTGACATGGCATTGTCACGTATCAATGGACCCTGCTAATCAAACATGTCAGTATCATTAAGGAGTGGTTGTCTGGTTATTGAAACAACATTGTTTCATAGTAAAATTGAAACGACGTTGTTTAAATTTAGGAGAAAGCTTCAGCTTATGTTCTTCGTCATTCTCACACCCTAAATCCCTAATTTCATCTTCTCTCATGCACTCTCACTCTCACTGTCACTCTCACGCTGACATTCTCTCAAACCTAAATCTATAATTTCTTCTAACGCACTATGTTTGGCCTCTGATATGATCGTTTTTGCTTTTTACCATTTTAGCTATATTGAACCCATTTTCCTTTCAATGTCCTCAATCTGATCCTCAATTTCCTAATATCCATGAGTCATTTCGAAAAGTTTCCGAATGAAAATTCAAGAACTTCCTTGAGCTTTGGACTAGAGCAATTTGTGCTTATAGTTCAGAAGTTGTTCTTAAGCCACTTTCATAACCTTTGACTTAGATAATTTCAGGGGTTGCACATTTGGTTCCAATCGCCAGGTACTTTCCCCTCATATTGAGGTGTGTTAAATACTCAGTCCTACTATTACTGCAACTGGTATTTTCATCCCTATTTCTATGCTTCATTTGGACATGTTGGAGATGAAAGAGTTACACAGTACCTTTACCAGAGGTTTTTGAAAATCTATTGACGTGCGCACTATAATGAAGGTATATTTGACAATTTTAGTCTTGTTTTCCTTTGATCTCTTTCAGTGAATTTATGAGTTTCATAATCAACATTACTATGCCTAGCTAAAATGATCATGAACAGGATGTCATCATTGTATGTCAATTTGGGTAACTTGTATGATAGGTGAACAAACCTATGCCGAAGACACGAGCTTTCCTGGAGGCATATGTATTTTTTGCTATTGAGGAGCTTGCTATTATGAAGACACGAGCTATTTTGTTGCCTTCTTTGAATTGTCCTTTATTCCATTGGAATGACAGCTTAGTTTTTGTAAAACTACAAAAATTGAGAGATTCGGAAAGAAATAAGGAAGCCTATTCGCCGGGTGAAGAGGGAGGAATTTGTCTTTGTTGTCCTTTTATACGTCCGCTTGTTGCATAAATAGTCACATACTTGTAATAAAGCTTGTGGGACCATGAATAATGTTCAGTTTGTTAATGTCCTACGTCACGGCTAATTCATCATTCACAAATGGGAGTCATATGACAGTCACTATTCTACCAAATGAACTTGCTGCATCATCATTTCTGGAGGTCTGAATGCCTACACTTTCTTCTCTCTTCATATTGAAGTTCTTTCCTCGACAATTTTTTTCTCTCTTTTCTTTTTGTCCTTTGTGTGTTTTTCCTCTTTCTCTTGAGTTAGACATAACTTGACATGATGTTCTTCAGACCTCCAACAATTTTGTGTCCTTATTTTGATGTTGAATGGTATAATGGCTCAAGTCTAAGAAGAAATTTCAGTTATAGGAAATCTAAAAATAGATCTTATGTAACCTCAAGTTACATACCCTCTAAAGGCGACGATACACAGCCTTCGATGAACAAGAATAAGAGACAAGATTCTCATGCAATTTTGACAGATAAGAATAGGAATATACAGTTAATGCAAACAAGTAAGCATGAGATTAAGTTATTGGCTTACCTTCTTGTGTTCACGGCATCATTTTTGAACTATTATGTTTCTTATTCTCTATATTCTTTAGATTGACTATTTAGACAAAATTTTAGTATTAGAGATCTAGATTTGCTCAATGCTAGAATGAAATTTCATCCCATTTGAGTTTAATCACCTTCCACATTCTAGGAGTTACATCTCCAACAATCAACTCGAGGGATTAACCTTGTTACGTTCACTTTCCCTGCTATTAATTTCCTTCCTGTATTAGTTAACATTAACCATTTTAAGAATTTAGTATGAACAAGAGCCTTCTTTGATTAACAATAAAATATCATAGAAGCTTTAAGAAAATGGTCCCTAGTAACGTAATATGCCCTTTTTGCTTATCTTGATTATAGTGCTAAGCATGTAAATCTTTTTAATCTTCAAAACTTATTGATGGTTAGATCAAAAGATTTATGAGTTATCATTAGGAAAAAGAGTTTATGATCATCAAAATGCAATGCTAGCTCAAAATTATCCTCATCTATTATTACTAATGATGACTCTTTAAACCATCATATAAAATGTTAGACCCTGCTTCCGAAGCCCAACATTCGGAGCCAGTAAACATTCGAATCGCATTGCAACTTTTCTTAAACAATAAACGCATGTCAAAAGATGCGAACATTATTGAACACCTCAGAGTTTCAGTAATCACTTGGGGCCATTACAAAACAAAATGCTTGTTTTCATAATATCTTTACATTTCAAAAACCACCCCTTTGGCTTAATATAAAATAAAAAAGATACACATGATACAATTGAATGCTTATGCTTAATATGATTCTAAATACCAAAAGTTTCGAACTAACTTAATTTCAAAAATCTCTATTCTTGGTGTTTACCAAACTTTGCAATGATCGATGCTGATTTGCTTTTTATTCACCTGTGGAGTGGAAGGTAATGGGGTGAGCTGCGAAGCTCAGTGGCTTATATATTTATAGCCATTGGCAATAAGCCATACAATTCAAGCACACACACATATATATAGATATATATCAAAGTATGCATGTATGTCCCATTTAATCTAGCAATTCTAGCTCAAAATTTATAATTCAAAATGTCATCACATAGAACATCTCATAAAGATTCATCCATCAAAACTTAACACTCAATTATGCATCATACTCAACAAATAAAAAATGCAGATGCACAAACAAATGGCTCGAGGGTTCCATGGAAACAAAATGGAGAAACCGAAGTTTGCACCATGAACAGAATGAGTCCATTTTCTGAGCTCATATGCCACAAGCGGGCAGCCGGGAGAAGGCTCTTGTCAACGTGCATGTGACGAATAGAATAGTTCCACTCTCGCCCAAACAGAAGCACATAATTATGCTCAAAATCATTTCATCATACTTTTCATGCTCTTTCCTTTCTTTTTTTCATTTGTACAAAATGCCATGACATTTTCAAGGCATAACATGATCAAAATCACAATTCAATTATGTCAAAATGTCATACATCCTTCAAGGCATGACATAAAACACATCATAACAATTCACAATTTAGCAATTTAAGCATATACACACACATAGGCAAAATGCCCATTTACACAATAACTATAAATATATTACCCACCTAATTTGCTTGCAAAAATCCAAGTCAAGGTTGTCTTTCCCTTTGCTCTTGGGTAGGATTTTCTTGGTTCCCTAAAACAAACCAAGTTTCATTCAATAGGAATCCAATTGAAAATCTCAAAATGCAAAATCACTAAAATTGATTCTAAAATATTTATCTAAACTCCATAAACTAAAATCCTTTCAAAAATTCAAAAGATTCAAATTGATCTTACCTTCATTCTTCACCAAATGAAGGGATCTTTAGCGCAAAGGGAAGTTCTTTTCTTCCTCTACCTTTTTCTCTTCTTGAACAGCTCTAAAATCTTTCTTGAAGACTAAGAATAATTAGACCCTAACTCAACTCTCTTCTTTTCTCTCAAACCACCAAACTCTCTTCCTCTTTCTTTCTCATTTTCATTATTCTCTCCTTCTATCCCTCGATTCACGTTTTTCTTCTTCATTTAAAAGCAAGACAACACTTCTTCCAATTATGCTCTTAATGATTGAGAAATGTCCAATTTGTCCTTCCATTTATGCCTTATGTCTTTTATGCTTAAGTGTCTTACCAAAAATACCCTTGAACATTCCTATAACCTTAACACTTTCTTCTAAAAATTGTTCCCCTTGTCTTAAGTTTCAAATGACACCAAAATTATTTAATTTAGTCCAGAAATCTGAAAGTATTGCCCCAAACATTTTCGGACTGTTCTTATATTGAAACAATACACTATACTTAAATTCTGCCCAGAAATTGAAAATCTAAGAGACTGAATTAGATTTCGATTTCTTCATACCATTTTTAGTTCCATGTCTCTAGTTTATTTTTAAACAATAATCATCTCATTCGGAGCTCTAACGAACTAGAAATCATCAAAATACCGAAGTATGTTCAATAAAACATCCAATTCATACTCTTCCAATCGATATCCTTACTTTGATTCAAACAATCTTTTTTGAATCAGTACCAAATGCTATCAAATTCTATACAGGGACAGAAAAATGTGTTGAAAATCTATGGGTTCAAGAATCATTTCATTTGGAGGTCACATAACAAGGTTATGGCCAAAAGAATAAAACAAGGTTTTTTTTTCCTCAATCATAATGCACTTGTCGTGGGACAATTGGCATAACTTTCACTAGAGATATCGGATCAAGATCATGCTTGGACGTTTGAAAGAAGACTTTGAGATCTACAACTTTTAAAAATATCTTGAAGACAAATTCTATGATCTGAAGGGTCAGATGAAACCAGATAAAGGGTTAAACGAATTGGAAAAATTGTCATAACTTTCCTTATAGATATCGGATTAAGGTGTTCTTTGGATGGTTTGAAAGGTGACTTCAAGATCTACAATTCTATGAAGACCTCAAAGATAAATTCTATCATCTAAAGGGTCAAAAATGGACCAGACTAAAGGATCAGACAAATAATGCAAAGAAGAAGTTTCGGTCAACTATAGTAGATTTAGAAAGTCAACTATAGAAGAAGCAGAAGTCAACCATAGAGGAAGCATAAGGTCAACTATAGAAGAAGCAGAAGTCAACCATAGAAGAACCAGAAGGTCAACTATAGAAGAAGCATAAGTCAACCATAGAAGAAGCAGAAAGTCAACTATAGAAGAAGCAGAAGTCAACCATAGAAGAAGTAGACGGTCAACTATAAAAGAAGCAGAAGTCAACCGTAGAAGAAGCAGATGGTCAACCATAGAAGAAGCAGATGGTGAAATATAGAAGTAGATGGTCAAACATAGAAAAAGTAGAAAGTCAACTATAGAAGAAGCAGATGGTCAAACATAGAAGAAATAGTTTCACTAGATGATATGATGTCATCATAGATAATATAACGTCATCACAGATGATACGTCTTCACAGACGATATGACGTCATCACTAACGATACGATTATACTTTTGAACGTCTTCCCTTATAAGGATCATAACTTTCGACTCCAAGGTCCAAAATTCTCATACTATATACCATTGGAAAGATAAAGGACAGACCTACAACTTTATGGAAGATAGTGTTGTCTAAATCTATTTAGATCAATCCAAAATTTCCTCCTGAAGTCAAAACATGAACTTTACATTCATCCACCAATGTACTGCACCCAGTTCTCAACTTCATGACAAATTTTGAGATTCTTAAAGACATAATTTAAATTTGATGTCTGCATAAGAAATGTAGCCATATGTTTCTAGTTTAATCTAAATTAAGAATCATCTCGTTTGGATAACTAGATAAAAATGGCTAAAAGACTGAAGCATACTTAATGAACATTTTCCAGATCAACCACCCGTTTTGTTTCACAATCTTTCCTTAACACAACTCATACCAAGATCACCTTTTCTACTTCCTTTACTCATCATTCTCAATTCCATTTCAAATCAATATCATCCATAAAGAAATTATAGTCCATGATTAATCATGAACACTAATAACATAACATACACATATATACATATCCTTCATCAACTTACTACATATATTCAACTTCATTTTTGCTTTCATTTTACTTCTAACTTTCACCCTAATTCTTCCCATCTCAAAATCTCTTATCCACCAAAAATACCAAAGCAAAACATGAATCTATCCACATTCCCCATTCACTACTTTACTCTTGTCTATCATTTTTAATTCAAAATTTTCATTCATTTGTTCTTTACTCATGACTAATCGCCAAAAATTTCTCATTTAATAGTTCTAACTTCTAAGAAAATGTTCCGGGTCCAACAATTCTCCCCCCCCCCCTCTTTAAAGAATTTTGTCCTTGAAATTCTAACCCAAGTGATCAAACGAATGGAGGTAATGCGGTCTTATGTTTTCCTCAATCTCCCAAGTAACTCCTTTACTCGAATAATTTTTTCTAAACTACTCATTTCAGCAAAAACGCTCGGTTTAGTTGCTTATTCAAATACCCTACTATCTTAATTGGTTCCCCAATGCAATCTCGGGTTTGTTTCAATTTCTTGATTGATTTACCTTTCCTAAATGATTTTCTCCATAGTGGTTACCTTTTTGGCGTAGTCACGTATATCATACTTCCATCGCATTACTCTGATTCATCTCACGATTTTAGCTGTAGGAATCATAAATTATCTCTTACACCATATCTATATATAGATCTGATATGAACTCAATCACATTATTCACCAATGTAACCACATTCTCAACTCGGTGCTCCTAATAACTGGTCAACATAACCTTGAGAACTTCTACATATATCATTATCACTTGCTTCATTTTGCATACACATGTTCTTAATCAATTTAAACTTATAGACGCATAGCCACCTTTTCACATCCATATCAATTTAAGTACATCTCCACAACAAAATTCCATCACTATACTCACTATCATAAACACAATTATTGAATCTATGTCTAACATATCGGGCTACGTAATATTTCTTATTTTTAAATATCCTCAAACTTTCATTTTCTCACATGCTGACAAATCATTATTCTTCTCACTAATTCTATTAGCCCAAACTCTTAACAATCGCGTTTGCGATTGACACACATTCCGAAAGTTGCCCATGTAAGATCCTAATTCTGGGCTCTGATACCACAGCTGTTGGATCCCGCTTCCGGAGCCCAACATTCGGAGTCATAAGACGGTCGAATCTCATTACAAATTTTCTTTAACAATAAATGCATATGCGAAAAATCGATAATCAAACGGCCAGATTTATTTAAAACAAATTCAGTCACAAAAGATGCAAACATTATTGAACACATCTGAGTTTTGGTAATCACTTGGGCCCAATATAAACAAATTGCTTGTTTTCATAATATCTTTACACTACAAAACCACCCCTTTGGCTCATTACAAAATACAAAATACACATGATACAATTGAATGCTTTTGCTTAATATGATTCTGGATATCGAAAATTTCTGAACTAACTTAATTACAAAAGTATCTATTCTTGGTGTTCGCCAAACTTTGCAAGGATCAATGTTGTTATGCTTTCTCTTTACCTGCCGAGTGGAAGGTAATGGGGTGAGCTGCGAAGCTCAATGGCTTATATATTTATAGCCATTGGCAACGAGCCATACAATTCAATCACACACTTATACATGTATATCAAAGTATATATATATCCAAATTAATCTAGCAATTCTAGCACAAAGTTCATAATTAAAAAATGTCATCACATAGAACATCCATCAAAACATGGCACTCAATTATGCATTATACTTGACAAATCGAATATGTAATGCACAACCAATTAGCTCGAGGGTTCCATGGAAACATAATGGAGAAACTGAAGTTTACCCCATGAACAGAATGAGTCCATTTTCGGAGCTCATATGCCACAAGCAGGCAGCTGGGAGAAGGCTCTTATCAACGTGCACGTGACAAACAGAATGGTTCCACTCTTGCCCAAAAAAAGGAACATAATCATGCTCAAAATCATTTTATCAACTGCTCAAATCATTTCATCATACGTTCATACCTTTCATTTATACAAAAATGCCATGACATATTTCAAGACATAACACGATCAAAATCATAATTCAATTATATCAAAATGTCATACATCTTTCAATACATAACATAAAACACATTATAGTAATTCACAATTTAGCAATTCTAGCATAGACACACATATATGCAAAATGCCCATCTACACAATAATCATAAATATATTACCCACCTAATTTGCTTGCAAAAATCCAAGTCAAGGTTGTTTTCCCTTTGCTTTTGGGTAGATTCTCTTGGTTCCCTAAAGCAAACCAAGTCTCATTCAATAGGAAGCCAAAGGAAAATCCCACAATGCAAAATCACTAAAATTGATTCTAGAATACTTAAACCCAAGCATTTTCTAAACTCTATGAACTAAAATCCTTCCAAAATCCAAAGGATTCAAAATGATCTTACCTTCATTCTTCACCAAATGAAGGGATCTTTGGCTCAAACGGAAGCTCTTCTCTTCCTCTACCTCTTTCTCTTCTTGAACAGCTTCAAAATCTTTCTTGAAGACTAAGAAGAATTAAACCCTAGCTCAACTCTCTTCTTTTCTCTCAAACTACCAAACTCTGTTTCTCTTTCTTTCTCATTTCTCTTCTTTTATCCCTCCATTCACGTTTTTCTTCTTCATTTATAAGCAAGACAACACTTCTTCTTCCAATTATCCTTTAATGATTGAAAATTGTCCAATTTGCCCTTCTATTTATGCCTTATGTCTTTTACGCTTAAGTGTCTTACCAAAAATACCCTTGAACATTCTGACATAGCACTTTCTTCTAGAATATGTTCCCCCATTGTTTTAAGTTTCCAATGACACCCAAAATTATTCAATTTGGTTCAGTAATCTGAAAGTATTGCCACAAACACTTTCAGACTTTTATTAGACTAAAACAGTACACTATACTTAAATTTCACCCAGAAATTGAAAGTCTCAAAGACTGAATTAGATTTCAATTTCTACATACCATTTGTAGCTCCATGTCTCTAGTTTAGTTTGAAACAAGAATCGTCTTATTCTGAGTTTACCGATCCAGAAATCATCAAAATATCGAAGTATATCCAGTGAAATCATACCAGCTTATACTATTCCAACAGATTCCCTCACTTTCCTTCAATTAGCCTTTCTTGAATCAATACCAAAAGCTATAACCTTTCATGGAGAAGTAAGTTAGGAGTCTATTGGTCCAAGATTCACTTCAATTGAAGGTCGGATAGCAAGCTTATGGCTGAAGGAACAAATAAGATTTGGTCCTCAATCATATTGAACCTATCTTGGGATAATTGACATAACTTTCACTAGAGATGTCAGATCAAGGTTATTCTTGAACATTTTGAAAGAAGACTTAATGATATAGAACTTTTATGAAGACCACAAAAACAAATTCTATCATCTGAAGGGTCAAAAATAGGAACAGACAATATGACATCATTTATAGACGATGTGACATCATCAGACGTTACATGATTGGAAAAATTACCATAACTTTCCCTACAAACATCAGATTAGGGTGTTCTTTAGATGGTTTGAAATAGAATTTCAAGATCTACAACTTTAATGGAGACCTTGAAGACAAATTATATCATCTGAAGGGTCAAAAATAGGAACAGACGATATGGCATCATTTATAGATGATGTGACATCATCAAACGATACAAGATTGGAAAAATTGTCATAACTTTCCCTACAGACATCAAATTAGGGTGTTCTTTGGATGGTTTCAAAGAGGAATTCAAGATCTACAACTTTTATGAAGGCCCTGAAGATAAATTCCATCATTTGGCGGATCAAAAATAGGAACAGACGATACATTTTTTACAGATGATATGACGTCATCATTGACGATATGACGTCATCACAGAAGATACTATCTATACTCCTGAACATCTCCACTTATAAAGACCATAACTTTCAACTCCAATGTACAAAATTCTCATACTATATACCATTGGAAAGATAAAAGAAAGACCTACAACTTTCTAGAAGACAACTTTGTCTAAATCGATCAAGATCAATCCAGAATTTCGTCCTAAATTCAGAACACGAACTTTACATTCCTCCACCAATGTACTACACCCAATTCTCACCTTCATGACAAATTTTGAGATTCTTAAAGACATAATTTAAATTCGATGTCTACATAAGAAATGTAGCCATATATTTCTAATTTAATCCAAATTAAGAATCATCTCGTTTGGATAACTAGAGAAAGAGTTGTGGCTAAAAGACTGAACATACTCAGTGAACATTTTCCAGATCAACTGCCCATTTTGTTTCAAAAATCATTCCTTAACACAACTCATACCAAGATCACCTTTTCTACTTCATTTACTCCTCATTCTCAACTCCATTTCAAATCAATATCAT
>JAOTBA010000005.1:24192346-24204009 GCA_025629845.1 Erythroxylum squamatum
TAACGAAGGAGACCGGAAACTAAGATTTATTTCTATTGATTGTTAAATTCTCATTATTTTGTTTTTAGTTATTTTTTCAATTTCAATTTCCAATTAATTTATGTTTAATTCACAATCGCAAAACCCCCCCTTTTATTGCGTAACTACTAACGTCTGAATTTCTTGTGGGAACGATCCCGACTTTTCACTACTACATTAATTTGAATTGCAGGGAGTTGAATTTTTTTTTATATTTAGTTGCAGGAGACAGCATTCACCATGTAACGTTTAAGGAAGTTATCCTACCCAGAGAAAATTCTAGTGTAATCAATTTAGGGAATTATAAAGAGGTAGAGACAGCAACGAAGACACCTCATGTACCAGCAACGCAAGAAAGTGAGAATTTTTAATACAAAAGATGATCTTCTAAGTAGGATGTCCTGTGTAAGTCCCCTCCTTTTTATTATTATAACTAGCACCTCTTTTTCCTTAAGCTTTAACAAAATCTTTAAAATATGAGTGATATTAAAATCTTTATGAGAATTTTTACAGATGCAAGTTAAATTTACCCCTTTTTAATGCTATTAAACAAGTACCTCATTGTTCAAACTTTTTGAAAGAACTATATAAGATTAAGAGGAGACTACAACTTATAGGATGAGGTGAAAAGTAAGGGTTGGTAAGAATGCTTCTAATATCTTTCAAAAGACCCTTCCTAAGAAATGCAAAGATCTAGGTATAATTATAATTACCTGCAAAATGGGAAATATTAGGATTAAAAAGGCAATGCTAGACTTGTGAGCATCAATATTTTTATGCCATATTCCATATTTGCTTCTCTGAAACATAGGCCTTTAAATAGGACTAACATTATGATTAACTAGTTGATAGACATAATGCCCTATCCTGGGGGTAAAATCAAATATGTACTTGTGGAAGTAAATGATCTGGTATTCCCATCTGACTTCTATCTATTTGATATGAAAAATTATGGTCAAGTAACTCCTACTTTGTTAAGGGGATTAGTACTTATTGTGGACTTCAATAGAAAATTCATGAAGATTAACATTTAAGATGCTATGAAATATTATGATGAAGACAATTATATTTATGGTATTGATATGATTGACTCTTTAATATAACATATCTTTGAACTTGAAAGGGAAGACCAAGTAGATATATACATTGTTAAACATCTTAGGGAAGAAGAATATAGATAAACATTAATGATTTTTATATGAAAATGTTTATAATGTTGAATGAGTTTTTGAATTTACAACCATCAGGTAATGCTTATTATATTTCATTACCATCTTCTAATGAGATGCCATCACCTTTTGTTTTTTAGGCATCCATTGTAAATTTGAAGCCTCACCCTACTTACCTTAAAATGCTTGTTCTTTAGGGACAAGGAGTTGCTACTAGTGATCATATATAATAAGCTGGGTTTCTTATAAGAGGAAAAGATTGTGCAATTCGTAAAGAAAAATAAAATTGTTATTAGTTGGAAAATAAAAGAAATTAAAGGAATCAACCTATCTATATGTGTACATCATATCATATTGGAATAATCAAGAAAACCCAACCATCAACGAAAAAGGAAATTAAACTCATTAGTGATGGATTTAGTAAAAAAGGAAATCCTTAAACTATTTGGAGTTAAATTGATTTATCCTATTTCAAATAGCAATTAGGTTAGATTGGCTTAAGGGGTTCCTAAAAAATGGAAGGATAACAATTTTCAAGAACCAAAATGATAAGTTAGTACCTACCTGTACTTAAAATGAGTGGCAAGTATGCATAGATTATAGAAAATTAAACTTGATGAGTCATAAGGACTAATCTCCCTTACCTTTTATTAATCAAATTCTTCAAAGGTTAGCTAGTGGTACTTATCTTTCTTTTTTAATGTAGTTATTAAGGATATTTTCATATTGCAATTGTGCCAAAGAACTAAGACAGACAAAGTTTGTAATTCATGAAGACTCGATAATTATTTACATAAGCTTAAATTTTTTTGGAAAAGGTTTATAGAAACTAACCATGTTTTGAATATGAAGAACTTCACTTTATGGTTGAACAAGTTATATCTTTCCGCCATGTTTCTTCTAGGGGAATTGAGATGGGAAAAGCTAAAGTTGATGTTGTCCAATCTTTACCTTATCATACTAGTGTGCAAGAAGTTCATTCTTTTCTTGGAAATAAAAGCTTTTATTAAAGATTCATCCAAAACTTCTCTAAAATAGCATTGCCATTACACAAGTTGCTATAACAGGATGTAAAGAGGTGTTTGAAAAGTTAAAAGACTTATTTACGTTTACCCCAATTATTTAACTACTCAAATAGTATGATATGTTTAAAAGTTCATTCTTTCCTTAGATATATAACTTTTTTTAATGAAGATTCATCAAAAATTTCTCTAAAATAACATTTCCATTTTGAAAGTTACTATACAAAGATATGATATTATCCCTCTTAAGATAACTTATAATGCAAGATATAATGTACTAGGCAATTTATTGGATCAAAGTATTGAAAAAATTCCTGATGACATCTAACATATATGACATCTAAGGCTCAAAAAAAAGAGATCAAGAGCGATACCAAGTACTACATATAGGATGATCCTTATTCATTAAAACATTGCTTAAGTCAAGTTATTATAATGTGTGTTCATGAAAGTGAAATTGTAAGGGCCAAAATTATACCCTAGTAGAAATGTTACATGTTCATGAAAGTAAATGTGATAGGTGATGAAATTGTGATATGATTGTGAATTGTATATGTCTTGAATTTTTGATTTAATGGATCATACTTAGTGACTTGGAATTAATTACCATTATAAAATTGAAGTACTAAAACGTACAATTAGACTACGAAAATTGTTATGTTACAAGACAAGTTAGTACATGAAAATTTGAATAACTAAGCCTATGAGTTAGTGACATTTGGCATAGATAATGCATTGACATTTGGCAACATTGGTTAAGTGACAAATGCCCTGATTGAATTGTGAGATTTGGCAGCATTTATTAAGTGACAAATGTCTTAATGGAAGTGTGACAATTGGTAGCTTAAATGCAGGACATATGTGATACATGCAAAGGAGACATATGGCTTATGGTGGGAGTGACAACTAGCATCAAATGAGTACAGCCAAGGAAGAAGTGTTTCTGCTGGTTTTTCTTTCTCTTATTGCTCAATCACCACCGAAACTATCCCTCTCCTTTAGCTCTGAAATTTCGTTGTAAATCAATGCATTACCACTCCAAATTCTTAGCCAAATATTACATCAAAAAAGTAAATTATGTTATCTTCTATGTTGTCTTCTTAGTGCTAAGATTTGCACCTTGATTTTGTACTTATGTTGGTTACATGAAGGGTTTGATTGGCTTGTTCTTTGGAGTAAGAATTTGAAGTTAAGAAGGTAAGGGAATGTCAAACTTGATTGCATGCTATAATATGAATTATTTGATGCTTGAATTGTATAGAATATGTATTGAATTGATGACGAATTGAGGTCTGGAACATGATACTTGTTTGATAGCTTTTGTTTTGGATGTTGATACTTGAAAGATCATGGATTATGAGATGCTTCATGAATGATTTTTGAATTGGTTTGGACATGAATTTGATGAGGTATTGAAGCATGAATATGGTAGAATTGAAGTGAAAATGATGGACTTTGGTGAAGGTGTATCGAATGGAAGTGAAGAAGTTAAGTTTTGGAAACAAACTGAAGGTTGTCACTCACCCCACGATCATGGGAAATGGTTAGGAAGGTGAAAAACTTAGTTTCATGCATTTGTTGAACTATATAAGGTTAGGTCTTTGTATTCGTACAATGGGACTTAATTGGACTTGTTTAAGGTGTGAAATGAACTTAAATTGAGGTTAGATTAATTGAGTAAAAGTTAATTTAGTTATGGATTGTTAATTGAGATAATTACTTAAGGAATATGTGGTTAGTAAATAATGTGTCTAATGTTGAAATATACGGTGTGTTCAAGGATGAATGTGTCCTTATGAACACAAATGTATATCAAAGGATTTATATGATGCGAATTGAAAATGATTATTTGTGAATTGGGAATTTGTGTAATTATATGTAATGGGTAAATACATAATGCATTTATTAGTACATTATTGCAAATGTTTATGTTCATGAGGTATGTTAAGTTATTTGATACGAAAGATTATGTTCGATTTGGGAAAAATGGAATAAAGACATATGTTATGCATTACTTCTTTTGCAAGTGATTATAAAATCTGAAATATTTTGTTTTAAAACTGCCAAGTCCTAGTCGTAGGTAAATAGGCATACCTAGAAGAGTCTACAACTGCTCCTATAACCAAACACTAAGGTGTCTTCTGTAATCAGACACTAAGAAATGCAGGCCTTGTTTGGCTCTTACAACATTATGCCTTTGTTAAGGAACTCCAAAATAACTCTAGCAATTATGTTTCCTATCAGATTTTAAGGCTTTTGAAAGAATTTTGCATATAACTTATCTGACTATGGTGTTTATCAAGTCCGAGGATGAATAATTCTTCTTTAATATCCAAGTTTATAAATGGTTTGATAAGTAATACTATATGTTCCTTAAATATAAATTTGGGGAAAAGGTACTTGATATCATGCAAAGAGAAAAAAAAATGGTAATTCAAAAGGTATATAAATAATTAGAAGTTATGTACAACTTGAGATTGTCCAAACTACAATCTCTTATCCAAATCCAAATACTAACTTACAAAAGAGCAACATGAGCCTACAAATTTTCCTTCAATCAAGACAACACAATAACAAGCCAAACCATAACATCAATCTCATTTTCTATGACAGAACCTACTTCCATTAATACAACGCCATACCCAACCTCAGTAAGCAATTAAAACAATCCACACCCCTATAAGACCATTACCTTAGTCGGACTCCCATGTGCATCAGTTGACAACTACCAGTAGAACCAATGGAGGTCACTATGTATCTTGTGTCCCCTTGGTTTCCCAATTATTTCTGTAATGCTCAGTGGAAAATGAGGCCATCTCGACATTTGTTGTTCTTCCTTTTCTGGTTGTCAAGGAAGGATTAACCCTCCTTCTCTTTACCCTTAGTATGTCAAGAAGAAAACCTGCAAAAATGTCATTAAAAATAAAACACACAGATTTTACCCTCTCTCGGTATTTAAGCGTAGGTTCTCCATAACTTGAAAGATCACTCGTGAGGTAAAACTCCTTACATCCAAGGCTTCCTCTTTGAAGGTTTGAAGGTTTCGTTCATACCACAAATTGTACATAACTACGGACAGGATAATGTAGAAGGTATGCATGTCACAGTGGCTGGAGGGTGGGGACAAATTAACCCATAGTAATATTGATTTAGATCAGTAAGTTGAGGATGGCTAATTTGGAAATGGTTTAGAGTGTTGACCCATACTGTTCTTGAAAAAGAGCAATGAAAGAATAAATGATCGATAGTCTCGGAGGCCAAAACACACAAGGAACATCAGTTTAGGGTATGGAGGTACATTAATTTATCCCTAGTCTGCAATTTGTTCAGAAAGGCCAACCATAAGATGAAGGAACACCGAGGACTATTCCCCTAATGCCATACTAAAGGATACCAAAGAGCCATCAGAGTTGTCAGTCTCATGAGAGTGTATGCTGAAACATTGGTATACTACTTAGAAGGGCTTGCTAGCCATTATAAACTATCCTTACGTGAAGAATCTGGGTTATAAGGTAGAGGTTCTAGATAGCTAATAGACCCCACATTTGTATCTTGCCAGCTCCATTCATTGCTCCAGATAACTTCCGATACTCTGGCATTCATAGGAAGGTCGGACCTATTGATCAATCGAGGAGTTGAGTGAGCCAGCAAGATATCTCTCGGATGCCAAGGATCCTACCATTAAAAAGTAGAGTTACCATTTCCAATTCTAAACCTAAATTGGTTCCCAATTTGGTCTCTAACAGACAAGATCTTCCTCCAACTCCACGAACTTTCATTGCTAGGTAAAATATTCCAGAAATTTTTCCTTCTCAGGTTAATTGTGTGAACTCACTTAACCCACAAAGCTTCCTTATCATTAAAAAGAACCCAAATTCTTTTCCCTATCAACACTTTATTCCAAGAAGGTAAATGTTTAAAACCTAGACCTCCTTCTTTTTTAGATTTACAAACATCATTCCATTTAACCTTAGCCTGAGCTTTAGTCCCCACCTGCCCCGACCATAAAAAGTTTCTAAGTTTTTTGTCTATTTCCTTAATAATGGAAGAAGGGAGAATGAAGATACTAAATCAATAAACCTAAAAGGTGGACAAGATCGAAATAACTAATTGGACTCTACTAGCATAAGAAAGATTTTTATAAGTCCAATTGTTAACTCTGCAATCAATTTTTTCTAACAAAGTAAGACAATCCCTCCTAGACAATCGACCAGTTATAAAAGGAAGTCCTAGATATCGAATGGAAAGATGTCCTTGTCTAAGACTAGACAAGCTTTCAATTTGATGGACCATTTGGTTCAGCTCCAGAGAGACAAAGAATTGACTCTTATTCAAGTTCATTATCATACCAGAGAATTGAGAAAAGGCACCTAAACAATCTAGTAAGGTTTGGACCGAGACTAAATCTCCATGACAAAACATTAAGAGATCATCGACAAACAGGAGATGGGTGAGTTTAAGAGCTTTACATCTCCAGTGGTACTTAAAGGTATTACTACCTACGAGGCATGCATTTAAGCTCCTAGTGAAAACCTCTATGCAAAGGATAAAGAGAAGAGGGGATAGGGGGTCACCTTGTCTCAAACCTGACTTTCCCCAAAAGAATTTTATAGGGGATCCATTAATTAGAATTGTATAGGCCAGAGAGGTAGTACACTCCCTTATCCAAAGGATGAACTTAGGAGGACATCCTACAGCATCTAACACATTCAGGAGGAACTCCCAATGGATCAAATCATATTCTTTTTGTAAATCCACTTTAAAAGCACAACTCTTCTGATTATTGGCTAGATGGTAATGCTTGAAAATCTCTTGGGCCAACAAGATATTATCCCCAATACCACGGTTTTTAATGAATGCACTTTGATTGGGGCTTATAATGAAAGGGAGGATCTCTCTAAGTCTATTAGCCAATATTTTTGCTATCACCTTATAAATAAAGTTACAGCAAGAAATAGGTCTATAATCATCTACTGTGGAAGGATTAGCTTTTTTGGGCACCAAAGTGATGAAAGTAGAGTTAAGTTCTTTGAGAAGTTTCCCATAAGGAAAAAATCTCTAATAGCCCTAGTAATATCCTCCCTAATAATAGGCCATGTATGATTAAAGAACACCCCATTAAAACCATATGGCCCAGGAGACTTGTTTGGATTAAAAGACTTGAGAACATCCCTAATCTCTTGAATAGAGACTTCAACAATGAGATTATTGGTGAGAGATTCATTAATCCAATGAGGGAATAAATTATCCACATACTCTTTAGAAGGAGGAAGGTCCTTCCTGGTCCCAATAGTCCTTTGAAAGCAACCTAGGAACTGGTTGTGATCTCAGCTACATTTATAATTCTAATACCTTTTTCCCCTATAATCGAGTGAATATTATTTATATTCCTATTTTTCAGAATAGAATTGTGGAAAAACTTGGTATTTCGATCCCCCTCTTTGAGCCACTTGATTCGGGAAGATTGTTTGAGAAAGGACTCCTGGTCATCTAAGGCTCTTAACAAGTTATTGATGGCCTCAGTTTCCTGAGCAACTAGTTCTGAGCTGTTGGGAAAATTTCACTTTTGATCTTGAATAATGTTGAGAGCAATTTGACAATTCTCTATTTTGGTATTCACATCTCCTACTTGACCAGAATTCAGAGTTTTGAGGGCTTTCCTCACCTGTTTAAGCTTAGAAACTACACAAAATATTGGGGTTTAGTGGATTAGAGTGTTCCACTTCTTTTCCACTATCTGAAGGAAATTTGGTTGAGAAACTAGGAAGTTTACAAACCTAAAAGGGAAAGGTCTAGTCTGCCTAGCTGGTAAAGCCCTAATCAAAATTAGGGAGTGATCAGAAATGTTAGGATTTTGGATTATCCCATACGAGCTAGGAAACTTAGAACTCCAGGCAGCATTTACAAGGGCTCTATCTAGCTTCCTAGCAATAAAGAGCTCTCCACATTGTTTATTAGACCAAGTAAAACTCAAACCACTAGAATTCAGCTCATACAATTCACAACCCTCTACACATTGCCTAAAGTCAAACATGCCATTAATAGTCAAAGGACTTATAAGTTCTGCCTCATGAGAGAATAATACCACATTAAAGTCCCCCACTATAATCCAAGGATGTTGTCCCAGTGAGTTTTTAAGACTGGAAAGAAATGACCAGAGGTTCTTCCTATGGTAAAAGTTATTTGACCTATACACACAAGTGACAAAAAAACCAGAAGAGCTATCGGTAGGGGTGATCTCTAAGTGAATCAATTGATCAGTAGAAAGTAGAGGAACTCACAAAAATCTATTTGGCTTCCAAGCTACCATTATCCTAGAATTTGAACTTTGCTCTAAGTTGCTAGAAAAAAGACAACTAGGAAACAGAGAATAACACACCTTATTCAAGAAGAGGGGATACTTAATCCGAGTCTCAATCAAACATACTAAAGACACAGACATTCTCTTCATCACAGCATTCACAGCTAATGGCTTTCTAGAATTATTAAGACCCCTAACATTCCAAAAAACTAAATCCATTCTACCAAAAACCGTAACAAAACCCTTACTTTTGTTTTCTCCTAGGTTTCCTACTTTTGCGGACTGTAACAACCCCCTCTAGCCTATCCATATTCCCTAAACTATGATTTTCCAATTCAAGAACCAATTCAGACTTAGAAAGGGAAAGGTTATTACTTGTTTATCTTAATGGTAGGAATTCAGCATCCTCAAGGTGTCCAATTGGTTCACCTTCCTTATGTTGATCCTTACTTTGATCTATGGAACTTCCCGAAGAGTTACTGCCCTTGTCCCTCTCCATTGCCTTTTCAGTCAATTGACTATTAGAAGGGGTTCCCATATCCTCACTTTGTACACTTGGAAGCTCCAATTTTGGACCCTCCTTATGAATTTGTTGCGGGTCCTCAAAAATAACCATCTTACCATCCTTTGTCTGCACTAGTTCACTTGTTGGTACTGGTTCCTTTCCCTTCAACAATTCTGGCTGTAATCCAGTCTCAAAGACTCTTCCAGTAGGGGCCCATTCTTTCTTCTGTAACTGGTTATCCGGCCTCCATTCATATTCAACCTCTATATCCTTGAATGTTAGCTTCCCTTCTTCATTATAAGTGGCTAATTGGAAGCATAAGGGCTAGCTCTTCCCCAATTCCAACTCCACACACATTCGGGCGGAGATTATTCTGGACATCTTAGTAGTCGGAGTGTCCATTAAGAGTGGATAACCCACTAAGCTAGCAATCCTTTCAAGTCTCTCCGTATTCCAATATTCCACTAGGATATTATGGAATTTAACCCAAACTAGAGCCACTTTGACAGCATCATGTTCTCCACCATTCAAGCTCCATTTTCATAGGAAGAGGAGTTTACCTTGAATGTGCCATGGCCCTTTCTCCATAACCAAATTTATCCCATCCTCAGAGTCGAATTTAAATAAGAAATTATTCACACTGGTAATCAAAGTTTTAGACAAACCAAAAGCTAACCAAGATTTGGCCAAAGCACGTTGAACCACTGGATATGCAGGAAGTTTCCCTAAGAAGAACCCAATCAGTGCATGGTGAAACTAAACTGCTCCTTTCTTTACTAATTTAGGTGGTGGGATGACTCTGATTTTTTCATCGTGAATCTCCAGAGGATAATAAGACAGTGTCTTAGTTAGTGATGAATCCGGCTCTATTTCAGCCACTACTGATTTCCAAGATCTAGGGTTAAAAGGAGGTGGGTTTTTGTCAAGTGGCAAAGTCGAGTGGGTTGCAAGTTTGGTGGGGGAAGGGTGAGGAATATTAGGGTCGGCGTTTTCGCCTAGAGAATTAGGGATTTGAACCGAAGGCAATGGTGGAAAGTGCGGTAGGGTGGGAGTCTAGGAGAGGAATCAAAAAGTGAGGTTAAGGGAAGTCGAGATGGAGAAGTAGTAGAAGAAGAAGCCATAATTGAAAGGGGCTCAATCATTGGTGATCTCAGAGGTTATGGAGTAATCTCCACAATCGCTCGTCGCTCGTTCTCAAACAATATTGTTAATATTGCCTATTATTTCTTTAAAGAAGTAATAATCTAAATCCTTTAGCTTTTAAGGGTTTATGGTGGTGGTTCCTTTAGCATTTGTTATTGTGGTGATTATGTTTGTATTTCTTCTGGCTCGAAAATAATTTTTTTTTATGTCCCCCTTCTTCAACCACTAATTTTTTAATATTTACCCTAACAAGGAATTATGTATTTCCAATATTTGAATGTAATTGGCTAATGTTTTAAGTTTAAACTAAGTTATTCTTGTATGAGGTTGAGCTTGGTAAGAGTATCATTTTTTGCAAGGTTTATACTAAGTTATTCTTGTACGAGGTTGAGCTCGGGAAGAGTATCATTTTTTGCAAGCTTTGTGTTATTGTGACTTGTTACATTGAGTACTTGTTCTTTACGTGTATTTGAAAGCTCCATGCAAGTAATTGTTGAATTTAAAAGGGACCTTTCTAATGGTGAAATAATTAAAAAAATCGCTTTAATTGTCAACTGATCAAAACAAAGAGGGTTATTGAAGAGTGCCTAATTATTTGGAGAAGATAACAAATAAGGAAGGTTCATAAGTGCCTTATAGCTAGGAGTGCACAATTGAAATCGAAAGTATCCATAGAGTTGAGCCAAGAATTTGCATAGATGTGAGATCTCTCCACAAAAAAATTTATATATGATTCTAGATTTGTTACATACACAAAAGTGATATTTATTATTGTCATGGAAGCTAATATGATCGCCTGGTCGTGAAGTAGCAGTGTAATGATTTTGGCATAAGAGGATTTGTCTTGCATCAAAGGCAGCAATTTACTCAACAATCATAAAGAGCTGAATGATTGTTGGTTGCAATCTAATGCTTATTCAAAAAGCACAGTAATTTTTATATCTTGTGGCTTTTATTTTAATTTCTAAAAATAAGCTTCGTTAAAACTAAATAATCATATAAAGCCTGTAATCTTTTAGATGTTATTGAAAACTCTAATGTTCCAATTTATGATTGGCATAGATTGTTGGAAGAAGGGTTGCAATTAGCATGTTAAAACTTGGTATGTTGGATTGATATGGTTAGAAGTTCATTTAGATTTTAAGACTTTCAATTATTATTGGTTAAGACAGAATAATGTTGACCAATCAGAACAGAATGTTTGGTAACCAAAGGAGGAAATCATGTCACGACTAAGCGTCAGTTGATTGATTGAATGGGGCAGTTAATCGAACCATAAGTTTTCAGTCCACACATGTTTTATGTTGTGTTGTGAACCAAATAAAACAATGAATTGAAAACTACAAGAATGATTTCTTAAGGTCATATTTGAGAAATCTATAATAGTGTTGAGACGAGATTTCAGCAGAAGTATAGCAAGAAGAGGGGAGGTATGACAGTTAAGAAACCAGGCAACGAGGCAACGTGTGAAGGGGTAAAATGGGGAATGAGAGGGAGTAATGATT
>JAOTBA010000005.1:24218132-24229327 GCA_025629845.1 Erythroxylum squamatum
AACTTCTCACTTCGGCTCTTAGAATTTGACTGAACTTGTCTTTTCTGAAATGAGAAAATTAGATAAAAACACAGGAAAATCATATTTAAACTGAATTTACAGAAGTATTGGATCAAAATAACAGAAACTTGATTACATATTTATATCACTATCACATAGGGATTCTGCAACTCAGAAAAAGGAAGATCCAGGATGTCATAGCATATGGCCTGATGTATCATAGTGAGAGAGAAGCAAGGATATGTTTTATTTCACTTAATTGATCAATGCTAGAGTTTAGAGGATCGCCCGCATCTCACCTACCTTACCCCATACTCAACACACGTGCATAAAACTGATAGGTAAATCAATCAAAACGAAAAGGTATGGTAGTGAAGATCATTATGCGTGGTTCAGTCATTGCTAGTACATTACAAGAGTGCATTATGTTACAAGGAAAATGCTGTACTAGCTTACCAGAATTGATATTCTTGGTTACCTAAAAGATTTTAGTGTTGGAAATGAGCTCTTACAAAGCAAAATACTCATGTACTAATCAGACTTTTCTTGGCAATGCGCATGTTGTGTGTAAGTCCGTGAGGAGAGAGACAGACAGGTATATTGATTGTTACGAGAAAGTTACCTGCATTGATAAGACTAATTCAGCATTAGCATCAGGGGCAGGGACAGCCCGAGATTCTCTTGTTAATCTTCTATCTATGTCAGGCCTTTGTCCTTTGCTAACTGCAGCTCCTTGTCTGTAGAGCAAACAGAATCAGAAAAACGGCATCGGCTTAGAAACCATACTTTTTCAGTGCCAAACATGCAAAATGTCAGAATGCTAGAAAATCAAGCATCCAATATGAGCAAGTATGAGCCATCAAAGCATTAAGAAACTCCAAACAGACCAACTCCATTATCAGCCGATCAATTTGCATTTCTGCATTTACCAGACCTATAAATTCGGCTGTTAAAGCGGGATTTTGCAATAGAAATGTAGGGTAGGCAAATTCGCAATTCTATAAGGATTCATTAATAATCACAACTAATAAGCCATAAAACAATATCACTCAAACAAGATAATAGCAAACTCATGGCTCTCAAATGAGGAACTTCAGATTGTAAAAGTGAAATCATATACTACCATGTTAGAAGAAATGATAAATTTATACTTCCTTTATTAAATCTTGTACAACATTCACCTTCTAGCTTCCTCATCTCGCATTTTGGCATCAAACGCTTCGCTGGGAGGATAATTTGGCAAGCTTGAAGGATCACAAGGAAGTGGTTTTGATAAAAGGAACTGAAACAACAAACCAAAGCAAGTTAGATATTCATCAAAAGTGCAATAATATGGGGACATGAAGCAAACAGAATCAGTATAAAAAGTGGAAACCGCAAATGGCCGTACTAATAATATTGCTGCTGATATCTGGTGTACCCAAAATAGACAACTCAATAAAGGCCACAGTACACAATCTTCAGAGAATAGTAATGACCACCTTAAAGATATACAACCTAAAAACAGATCAGAAAACTACTTGTTGACTATAGACCTTCACAGACTCCTATTCCAGAGAAAACTTTTACAGAAACCTCAACTCAATTCCCTTGAGAACAAAGTAAAAGCCACATTGGCAATGAAAATCATTGGATGAAAATTCTAACTGCACATAATAAACGCTGTTCTAACATCTTTTCAAGGATTCATTAAAAATATCTGTCATCAGGAATATTGTGAATAGATTGTAATCCAATGTACGCCAATATCATCATCTTCCGCCATCAATTATCACAGAAGCAAGTTACAGGCAGAAAAGCAGTCATTTAAATGCATTCAAACATATGAAGACAAGTAAGAATCTCACTTTACAACCATAAGCCTGGTCATTGTGGCAAGCTAGGCATTTGGAATTTCACATCCAGATGAAATATGGATTGCAACAATACCAGACCGAAACAATGATACTAACAGAAAGCTCAAGGAACTAGTGGCTAAGATCTGATAAAAACTAAATTGATGCTAATAAAAAGATCTCCAAAGCCAAGAATAATAAGCAAAAGAAAAACGCAATTTACAGAAATTAGACTCAATGGAAAAAGCAGTACCTAGTTCTAAAAGTTAACAAATACAATAACCTGAAAATATCAAGCTGCAGAGTTAACTAATAGTGGACAGGCAATATTTCAGTGGCAGCAAAAGCCTAAGAGAACATCAAAAGTTGAACAAGGACAAAAGCTTAAGAGAATCAAGGTGCGGAATTAACCAATGCTTGTACAGGAAAAAAATTGAACAAGGACAATGGTAAGACCAACAAAATTAGATTTGTAAATATGATAAAACAATTTGGGCAGAAAAAGAATAAAATAAAAGGAATAATTATGGGATGTGAAAGTATGTGAGAAAATCAGTACTGACTGAACAATTGCCCAAAGAATATCAGACAAGAACTCACCACCATCCGATATAAATGAAAGGAAACTAGGCAAGTAGCATGGTAAACTAAGTTCATCTATAATTTGTACCTCACTCATAAGAGCAGAAGAAGCAGTTCCACGATCTGCAGGATCGATGGAGAGTAGTGTCTCCATAAGTGCTAAAGCTGGTGCAGGGAATTCCTTAAATGTTTCAGCAACACAGCGTCTATAAGGTTGTTGAGGCTTAAAGATGGTAGCATGAGGCAACTTTGATTTCCTCCAATAGTCCTCAGATGGTGAGCCACAAAGTTTGAATATTTTATGCAATTGCTCTACCTACAAAGGGAGCAACATGACTATTTATAACAACAAAATGGAACCAGACTAATTTCACATGAAAATCTGAAACATAGCCAAGGACAGAAACTAACACCACATGATATAATTTTCAAAGTCAGTCTTCCAAACTTTTATTCTGTTAGGCATCTTTCTTGGTCGAAACTGTTTGACTACATGTCATCATCATGCCATCTTTCGTGAAGGACTGGGTATTACCTAAAAGGCCTTCTTTCAAGTCATTAGGACTACAAGTTTCACTAATAATTGTATCCTATAATCAACATGCATGCACCAATGTTCCTTAGCAGTAAGAAGCATTCCTTGATTTTTACCAAGGTGTACTATAAAATTTCTTGCTGCTAAGGAAAAAAGCTAAGATTACTAAAGAGGTCGACCAGAGATGGGGAATTTCGATGAATTAGCATGTAACAGATACCTTGTAAGTAAAAGGATGGGAAGCTCCTGCTATTTGTATTTTTTGATTGTCCATGCTAAATAAGATGAACAAATCAATCACTCCTTGTACATTTTAAGGCTTTGCCTTCTTTTGGAATATAATTCTTTAATTTCCAAAAAAAAAAACATGCACCAAAGAGAACTTAAACAAGGATGATGCTAAGTTATCAAGGATTTCCTTTCAGGTTTCCTTTTACTTTTCTTGGTATGGTAGCAAAAGGTACCAATACCTACACATTTTCTTCTTCTATTTTCTCCACTTGCGAATGGCTGTGGGTTCAAGCAACAAAGAACATGGCGTAATCAGTTCTACATTACTTTTTGTTTTCAATCATTTTTAATGTTAACCTAGTAGTTAGGGACTTGGGAAATTAACAGCCCTTTTTGCAAGCAGAACTGTAAACAGTAACAATGATGTTCAAGAAACAACCAAGCTGAATCAAATAAAGTACTTAGAAACAATAACATTATATACTACTACACTAGACATGTCACTTAATCTGCTCTTTCTACCCCAGAAGCATTTAAAATTTGTCCAAACTACAAAACAATGCCTTCAGAAAGAGAGATCTTTTATTAGTAATGTCAGTTCACCAATTCAAGATTGGAAGGGCATGCACTACAAGGCTCAACACTCAGAAAATTGCAGTTGAAACAAACAAGTTAATAGCATGCACTATCTTTTCCATGTAAGCAACACCAATTGCTATACTCAGACAAAGTTTGCACCTCACAACGAGTCATAAATGGTGGAAATTGTTGTGAATAACAATTAGTACTATATAATGAACAGACTGTCTCATAGAAAATAATGTATTTTGTTTGCAAAAGAAGGACACCTCAGTTCTTCCAGGCATAATAGGCTTCCCAGCGTAGAGTTCAGCAAGTATGCAACCAGTACTCCATTAATCAATAGCAGGCCCATAGTAGATGGCTCCTAGAAGAAGCTCCAGAGGACGGTACCAAACGGTCACGACACGGCTTGTCAATTGCTAAGCATGGGTTGGATCATAAAAACTTGCTAGACCAAAATCTCCAATTTTCAAGATTCCATTGTTGTCAATCAACAAGTTAGATCCCTTTATATCACGGTGTAAAACACCACGGCTATGGCAATGCTCAAGTCCCAACAGAAGTTGCATGTAACATTTGACCTGCTAAGAAATACAATATAGACAATAAATGTTCCAAGTAAAAAAGCATGAGAAGCGCATGATATGTACTGATACCAAACAATAAGTGCTTCTTAAATGTCATTTTTCCACACAAAACATTTTTAATGAAGAAAATGTAATATCGTTTGGTGCTATTCATATGGAACATAATTGGACAGTTAAAAGCTAAAGGGCAAGTAACCAAATCCAAAACAGTTTCAGGTTGCGCATATACCTGTGGTTCTGTAAACTTTAAACCAGGATTTGAGGCAAGCCCAGCCAAATCATGCTCCATGTACTCAAAGACAAGGTACAAGCTACAAGACATCCTTGATGTGACTAAACCTTCTAGTTTTATTACATTAGGGTGGTCAAGCCTGCGCAAAATATGAATTTCTCGAGCCATGAAGCGCACACTTTCTGGTTCCAAGTTATCAAACCTTACCTTCTTTAAAGCAACAATCTTCTTTTGATCAAGGTCACGAGCCCTATACACATTACTGTAGGTTCCTTGACCAATCTGCAATCAAAGGAAGCTTGTCAAGGGGTGAACTGAAAGTAGACACAATATGTAATGTTCAATTCAATAAGCATAGCCAGTGAAGAAAAAAAGAACATTGTATGAACACAGTTTTTGACACAAGTGGCTAAACAGAGTGGGTAAAACACCTAGTGGTTTAGCAATATAGAGAAAGACGGCTCATGTATCATTTCTCTTGAAGAAAAAATTATATGTTAATTAACATAAGATATGCCAAATTTTATGAGTTAAATTATCTTAGTCAAAACAAGGAAAAATGTTTCCTTCCAAAATAAAAATTCTCCGAAGGTCTAGCACAGTCAAATCTCATGCACATGTAAGCAAAGCAGGTAGTAAATAGAATCAGGAAATACCAAAAATAAACATCATATCAGGATGTCAACACAATATATAACGAATCTTTCTCTCAATCTAACAAACTTCCCTAAAACAAGGATGTTAATGTGTTGTGAAAAAATTATAGAGAATTAGAGTCGAAAGAGAAGTTAAAAGAGATAAAAATAAGATGACCCTTTTGAAAGGGAAAGTCATGGAAGACTTTACGGGTGCCTTCAAATCCTTACAACAATCTACTTATCCATAATAAAAGTTTGACATGAACTAAAATTCACAATTGCACAATCCTTTCTTTATATATATATGTTTTTAAAGAGGATGTTCTCTTATTTAAATTTTTCACATGAACTCTAGATCATAAATGATCTGAATTAGAACTTTACATAAGGTTTTTTGTCAATAAAAATTAACGGAAGGATGTTAATTAAAAATTATAAAATAAAGGATGAAAAATTTTATTATTAGGATAAAGAATGTAAAAACGTGTTTTAAAAAAGAAACTTAACATATATATTTATATCTTAAATTTTAAAAATAAATTATTTTAAATTTTCTAAAGACCATAGTTAGTAACTAAAATAATTGGGACGAGGATATTGAATAGGCACCAAACTTTGTGATTACTTACATGTAAAAAATATTAAAATATCAAATAAACATATTTCAACTTAATTTTTGGTTAAAAATATTAACATCCACAATACGAAAAGCGTACTTATAGTTCCCATTTTTTTATTCAACAAGTCACGTTTAACGAGGGTTATCAACAAGCAGCAGTTGACCTAAAGAATTGGACCTAAAAAGACGGCCAAAATGGGTTGTATGATACAAATATCAGCTGAGGTTGTATTATTTACGTATTCTATAGATTCTGTAATAGAACTCCTCCTGGAAGATAGCTCTAGGCCTATACAATATCTGTATATTCCAATATGAAGCACAATATCCCTCCCCACTAAACAGAGTACTCTATATCCTCTCTCCCGTACCCCCCTCTCTACAACCTCTCTCCATAACTACCTCATAAGAATCTAGCCTATGTGGCATTTGCCCCCTTACCCATCTTACCCCTACGGATGTAGGTTTGGATGGGCTTAGTGGGTTGATTGTTAGCACCAACAGGCTGTATGCATGGAGTGGTGCTAACAGTTCCCTCCTCCTCAACTAACACCTTGTCCTCAACGTGGAGGGAAGGGAATTGCCCCTTAATGAAGTCAACATCCTCCCAAGTTGCCTCCTCTGCTGGTTTGCCCCTCCACCGAGTCAGCCACTAAAGGATACTGCCACCCTTGGACTTGGAAATGCGGGAAGCTAAGATTGCTTCAGGTTCAGCCAAATCTCCTTCATCTAACTCCAACCCTTTGGGAAGAGTGTGCTCCACTGAGTGGTTGCCTAGAGCTTTCTTCAGCTGAGAAACATGGAAAACCGGGTGAACCTTGGCTGAAGGAGGAAGTTGTAACTTGTAACCAACCATTCCCACCTTCCCAATGATCTTGAAAGGCCCATAGTACCTTGCTTCCAACTTAGGACAGATCCTCCTAGCTACCGTGAGTGGCCTATGGGGCCTTAATTTAACAAACACCAAGTCATCCACCTGAAACTGCACCTCCCTCCTGTGGATATCAGCTGATTTCTTCATCATGGCTTGTGCTCTCACTAGGTTGTGCTTTAGCTGTCTTAATGCCTCATCTCTATCCACCAAGGCTAAAGCCACTGATTCTACTTGAGTTTTGCCTTGAGTAAAATGAAGCAAGGTGGGTGGAAGACGACCATACACTACTCCAAAAGGAGTCCGCCCGGTCGAAACATGGTTATTTGTATTATACCAATATTCAGCCCATGCCAACCAATTTGACCAACCTTTAGGTTGCTCCTAAGTGAAGCAACGGAGATAGGTCTCTAAACACCTATTAAGCACTTCGGTTTGTCCATCCGTTTGAGGATGGTAAGAGGAACTCATTTTCAATTCCGTTCCTTGTAACTTGAACAGCTCCTTCCAAAAGTTGCTAGTAAAAAGTGGGTCTCGATCACTTAGGATGGAGCTAGGAACTCCATGTAATCTCACTATGTCTCTAGTAAACGTTTCAGCCACACTCTTAGCTATATAGGGATGTTTAAGCAGTGAAAAGTGTGCATACTTAGACAAACGGTCAACCACCACCAAGATTACTTCATACCCGTGAGATTTGGGAAGATTTGTGATAAAATCCATGGAAACCTCCTCCCAAATTAGCTGAGGTATAGGTAAAGGTTGTAAAAAACCAGCTAGGGACATTGCCATGTACTTATGCTTCTGACAAATGGCACATTCCCTCACAAACCTTTGAACAGCAGACTTCATTCCAATCCAAAATAGACCACCAGCTAACCTCTTGTAGGTTTTTAAAAACCCTGAATGTCCCCCAAGGGGTGAGGCATGGTACTCACGTAGGAATTGAGGAATTAACCTCGAAGTGGAGGAGAGAACCAATCTGTTTTGGTAAAACAATAAACCATCTCTGATGTGGAAATCAGGGTGGGAAGTGGAGTTTGCCTTGAGTGCTGCCATAATTGCAATTAACTTGGGGTCCTCCTCGATTTCTTTTCGAACTACATCCATGTCAAGCCAAAAAGGAGCTGAAATGGCAGAAAATAATACCTTGTCATCTTCAACCCTTGAAAGAGAATCTGCTGCCCCATTTTGCTTCCCTGGTTTATAAATGACTTCAAAAACCAGCCCCAATAGTTTCGCTTGCCAACATTGTTGGTCTATGGAAGGAATGCGTTGATCTAACAAGTGTTTCAAACTTTTATGGTCAGTATAGACCTTGAAATGCCTTCCAATCAGAAAGTGTTTCCAATGTTGAATTGCCATCACTACTGCCATCACTTCCTTTTCATAGATTGACTTAGAATAAGTGGATTCAGCCAAAGCTTTGCTGAAAAATGCCAGTGGACGACCTTCTTGCATGAGAACCGCCCCAATCCCTCTTCCAGAAGCATCACACTCCAGGGAAAACTCTTTGGAGAAGTCAGGTAGTGCTAGGACTGGAGCTGATGTAATCTTCTTCTGCAGCTCCTCGAATGCTAATTGAGCTTCCTTCCCCCAACTGAAGTTGTCTTTCCTTGTAAGATCAGTAAGTGGTTTAGCGATTTTTCCATAATCTTGGACAAACTTACGGTAATAGCCTGTAAGGCCAAGGAATCCCCTCACTCCCTTGACATTCCAAGGGGTGGGCCACTCCAAGATGCTCTTGATTTTTGAGGGGTCCATTGCTACCCCGGTATAGGATATAATGTGACCCAAATACTCCACCGACTGCTGCCCAAAAATACATTTCTTCTGGTTTGCCTTCAGCTGATTATGATTATCCAACAGTAGTTGCAACACACAAGTTAAGTGCTCTAAGTGCTGATTCCAATCTGCGCTATAAACAAGGATATCATCAAAGAAAACGAGGACAAACTTCCGCAATAGAGGCCTGAAAATAGAATTCATGGTAGATTGAAAAGTAGCAGGGGCATTCATGAGACCGAAGGGCATCCCTAGGTACTCATAATGCCCCTCATGTGTCCGGAATCCAGTTTTGTAAATGTCCTCACGAACTCTGATTTGATGAAAACCAGACCTCAAATCCACTTTTGAAAAATATCTAGCTCCATGTAACTCTTCCATCAGTTCATCCACTACTGGAATGGGAAACTTGTTCGGGATTGTGAGCTTATTTAGAGCTCGGTAGTCTACACACATTCTCCATGTTGCGTCCTTTTTTACTAGAATGACCGGGCTAGAAAAAGGACTAGTACTTGGCCTTATAACACCAGCAGCAAGCAAATTCCGAATCTGTTTCTCAATCTCGTCCTTGTGGTGGTGTGCATACCTATAGGGACGGATATTAACTGGTTCTGCTCCTTCCTTCAAGTTAATTGCATGCTCATGTTCCCTTTTAGGAGGTAACCCCTCTATCTCCTGGAAAACCGTCTCAAACCTGTCTAAGATAGCCCCCAATCCCTCTTGCTGATTGCCATCTAAGGCTTCCACTTGATCAGATATGCTTCTGCCCATTTTCAAGGACCACAACAGCCCTCCCACTTCCAACTCCTGATGCTTCAAGATCTGTTGTAATGCTTGGGAAGAAGGGTTGTGCATGTTGATTCCCTGCAAGGTTACTTCAGTACCCCTGTGATCAAAAGTCATACACATGTTTTTCCAATCGACCTTCACTATCCCTAAAGTCTCAAGCCATGCCACCCCCAAAATCAGATCTGGCCCTCCTATATCAAAAACATAAGCATCCACCCGAAACTCCTCCTCAGCCAACTTCAGCTCAATTCCCTTGCATACCCCTTGTGAAAAAGAACGGTGACCATCCCCCAACCTTACCCCAAAAGTTCTTGTTGAAGTTACAGCTAGGTCCATAGCTTGAACCAATTTTCTAGACACGAAATTGTGGCTAGCACCACTATCCACCATTATAACAATTGACATCTCATTCAGCTTACCGATTAAAACCATAGATTTTAAAGATGATGATTGGTCCCTTCCCAGTTCTCTGAACTCAGCCACATTACAAACTAGTTCCCAATCTTCCTGTTGTTCAGTTTCCCTCTGCTCAGCTCCCATCGGTGCCTCTTGACTGCTGTCTTCAACCTCAGCTTCATCCCTTTCCCAAATAACCAGTTTATACTCTTTTTCTGGGCAGCGATGGAGAGGTCCGAATGACTGTCCACATTTAAAGCACAAGCCCTTGGCTCTTCTTTCCATCAACTGGTCGTAAGTTAGGCTACGTGTTCCTCTCCACTTAGCATTTCCTGTTCGGTGGCCATAAGTGGTAGGGCCCTTCTGTTGGTGGGTGGTCTCCTTACCCTCATTTTTTATGTTTCCTGCCGCATGGGTATGTTGAGCTGGCCGATATGCATTTGGATGTCCAGTTCGGTGCTCAAAGTTCGAGTGGGAGCCGTCGAACCTTCTCCTCACTTCTCCTGGCCGAATCACGCCTTCGCCAATCAACTCTCTCTCGACCTTCCTTGCGACAGAAATGAGTCGGGCTCGAGTCGGAGGATCATGGGTACGCACTCGGTTCTTCACTTCTTCTCGCAACCCACCTAGGAAGCAGCTCATGTACCATTCATCAGGGAGATGATCAATCTGCGATGCTACTTTCTCAAACTCGTCGACGTACTCACCCACCGAAGCACGCTGGAAGGTCGACTTCAGTTGTTCGATCGGGTCGCCATCATCCCTTCCTCCATATCGTTCGAACAAGGCTCGCTTAAACCTCTCCCACGTCATACGTGGGTCGAGTTCCCGCAAATTCATAAACCAATAAAGCGTCGTCCCTTCCATGCATACCTGAACCATCGACAATCGCAACTCCTGCGGAATCTCATGAAGCATGAAGTATGATTCAGTTCGTGTGACCCAAGCAAATGGGTCGTCGCCATGGAACGTGGGTAGTTCGACCCGACGGACTGCGTTCTTGAATTCTTCCCAAGCACGGTCCGTGGCCATCGAAAAACTATTCTCACCTTGTTGGCGCTGACCTACTCCCATCGGTCCACCTGGGACTCTGTCGTTGCCGGTAGCAGCTGAAGAGGGTGGCGCGGGTTTATCGCCACCCGCCGATGATGATGCATTGTGGGTAAGCATCGATGGTTCTCCTTCGTCACCCACCTTCTGCTTTTGCGTATTTCTAGCCAACAAGGATTGAAAACCGTCCATCATTTCCGACTGAAGCAGATGTTGCGATTTGGCCAGCCCCTCCATGCTGGCCATCAGGGAACTCAGCTGCGATTGAAGGTCCTTCAAGGTGGTGTCATGCGACTTAATCAGTCCCTCTACTGCCGATACTCTATTCTCCATTCTAGTTGGCATACAACCTCTACCCGATACTCTCCTCTCAATGAAAGCACCAATGTTAGGAATCCTCTATAGAGGTTGTGTGTATTGATAGTATATCAGTATAGAAAAAACAGTATATGCTGGAGACTAG
>JAOTBA010000005.1:24242892-24257876 GCA_025629845.1 Erythroxylum squamatum
TATTATTCCAATTTTATGATTTTTTAATACATACAAATCAAAATCTTGACTTATTATTATTAAAGTAATTTTGATTTAGAGCATTCGCAAAAATCTACTCTTTATATTTTCTATTTAGAAGTTATATTTTTATGTGCTATACAACCCAATGGATATCCAAAAACCCGAACAGCCCAATGGATTTAGATATGGGTAGTAAATCATAAAAAGTGATGGATATGGATATGGATGTGGGTTGAGTCATAAAAAATGGATATATGGGTAGAGTAAAACCCGAACCGAACCCTACCCATTGCCATCCCTAACGCCACCTGTTGCATGCCTAGGTCCTTTTCTCCAGCTGGTTGTCTCCTATTGCGTGATTTTGGGTCCATTGCCGTCACATTACTTAATTTGCTTCTTCCTCTTGATTTGCTTCACTGCCTCATGTGACAATTAAACTCCTTAAATCCTGTGCTTGTCCTCTTGTGTGTGTTATCATACGGAGTGTTGCCGACCCCAGCGCAACTGCTTCAATTTAAAGACAAATTTGCTCCTCACTTCTCCACGTTGCGCCGTCCTTCTGTGATTTATTGCTTTTCTCCCCAATTAATTTGCTGTCCCTCACGTTCACGCCCCCTATCTGTTATTCTGCACCGCACCACACCTCTTGATTTAATTGTCATTGATTTGTTCTCTTGTGCGCTGCCTCATGCGTCCTTTCACTGTGCGTGATCCTTGATTAATTTGTTTCCACTTAATGTGACAATTTCTGCATGCTTGGGCCGACTCTCCACAGTGTCTTGCGTTTTAATTTACGACCCATTTATTTAATTTGTCTTGCTCCCCTCGTCCATGTTGCGTCTTCACTCTGTATACCTCTCTTCTTGAATCTTCTGTGCGTTGGTGTGACCAATAAAGGTCACAATCAACTAAAAACTTTCAGCTCCTCTCATGTTCTCTCTACCGGCGCTATTCCTTGAAAAAAGCCAATTAAGTTTGCAACTCTTCTTTAAAAACCTGATGCTCTTCTCCTCAAAAACGTCTCCACGTGTTGCTTCTCTGTCCCATGTTGCGTGATATGCTCCTTTAATTGCTCCCCTCAACGCTGCGTTACAAGCATTGGCAATTTAATTTTGGTCCAATTAATTTCCTTGCCTCCACGTGTTATATTTTGGTCTTGGACTGTCTTGCTTTTGCGTTTTAAGTTTCTGATTATTGCACGAGGCCACGCCTAATTAAGGTCAATGTCTAGATCAGCTCTTTTTGTTCCAAAATTGTCGCAGTTCTTTCTATTTGGTTCCAAAATACACCTTGACATAAAACAAAATTAATTTCTATTAAGTATAACTTCAAACCTCAAGAATAAAAAAAATTAACACACAAAAAGATAGAAAATAACGACATTAACATTACACCTCTAACCATAAAATTTTATTTTCCATCTAGCCTGCCTATTATTATAAACCTTGGATACTAGCTCTCGCCTATTATTGGAATCACAAAGTATTAGTAGTAAGATATCTAATAATATCTTCCAAACGCATATTAAAATCATATGCTCTGTCAATTTTGAACCATCGATTGACCTACTTATGAATTATCATAACTTGAATAAGGATGATCCTTATATCTTTGATTGCATGTATTTGAATAGAGATCATAATTTCTTCTGAGTTGTCAAAAAAATCTACCTATTGTATTGGCTTGTTTAATAGTCTCCTCTTGAAGCATTAGACATATATCTGTTAGATGGCTCATCTCCAAATAAATCAGATAAGCTTTCATTATCTACATATACTCATAGTTATTTGATAAACAAGAGAGCTTAAATTTGGAATTTATTGATAAAGGGTAAAAATAAATAACTTATTGACACACTTAAGTGCAAGTCTAGTGTTGAATTATTGAGAATTAATTGCCTTGTTGGTGATCAAGTTCCTAGCAGTTTCTGAAATCTTATACGGTAATACTCCTTTGTTGGTGGCATCAATTATCACCCCATTGGGCTTCGTACTTGTGCATACCATGTGGGACTCCATCAAGTGCTTATGTGAATTTTTAGTTACATGAGCATGAAAAGAATAGAAAGAGATTTATCAATAACCATATTTTAATTTGAAAGTGGTATAGGGATTATGATTTTAATCGAGAGCAACAAACTCCTTCAAAGTCCTATAGTTAACCATGTCCTCTTCTTTTCTAATTTCAATTCTTTATCAAATAATATATGAGTTGAATTAGCCTCTTATGCTCTTTTTTTAGCCTCCATCCTTAGCTTAAATCAAGTTATTCCAATCTTTATATTATATTGGAAATCAACTTGATTAACATACCTAGTAACAGATATGAATGGTTTAGAAAGCAAAGGGTAGTAACAAATAAGAAAATATTAAATTAAATTATAAAAATAACTAGAAAAATTCCTCGGTGCTAAAAGTTGAAGTGTTTTCTGATACACCTAAAAGAAATAAAAGTTTCTCTTAAGAACTGAAATTAAATCAATTTCAATTAAAATCTTAAAAATTTTATGATGCAAAAGAATATTAAAGGGACCGAAATATATGTTGTTACCGTATTTAATTCTATTTTAAATATAGAAACTATTATTGAATAAAAATGACTAATTTTTGTTTTTTTTTTCAAGTTGAGTACATTATCATTATTAATATTCCACTAAGAAATGGTTTGTGATGTATATGGATAATTTAGACAAATATAAATCATAATAATTATCAAAATAATGACACCCTAACTTTTTTTTCTTCTTTTTTACATGAATTGAGGAGAATTGCCAAGTAATGTGTAATCTTCATCCTTAAGATGTGACCAACTGTTTCGAATCCTGTCTTTTTGAATAAGAATTGTCACTCTCAATCTTGATCTAGGATTGGCACTTGAGACCTAAATCTTAGTAGGGTGGCAGTCTAAGAGCTTCCAAGTTGTTACCGTATTACATCTTAACAATTCAGCAATCATAATACGGATCAGCTACCTGCCAGCCCTTATAACTGATCCAAACAAAAAGCTTGAAAAGTGATTGAACTATATATCTATATGGTGATACAAAGTTGGTATCGTATGCAATATCGTTGATTTGAGTGTCCAGCATAAAACTGGTAAAGCTTATGTTTCAACATTATCCGTTTCCTATTCTACTTCCTATAGTTTCATCTCAAAATGACTATCAATTTGATGACGTCATGTACATGGAACAACTTGCAGGAGAATAAAATTGTGTTAAGCAAGTTGGTTGGATTCGTTGTTCTCAACCAAAAATATTGTCTGCCGTTGTATGTTAAACAGTTGGTCTGTAACTATCCATGTGTAGGTCTTAGGACTTGAGCTGTTCCCTATCTCGTAGTGAGTGAAATTTTATCAGTAAATAGCCGCAAACCACAACCACAAACCCTAATTCTAAGACAATTTAACCTTACAATTGCAACTCTTTTGGTTTATAAAGTAGATAATAATCTAAAGTGGCGTTTGGTAATTGGGAACTCTGCCGCAAATTTTCTAGCACCGGAAGAAAATGACATGACACCCACCAGGCCCCCATCCCCACCTTCAAGTACAACTATATACCTTTTGTGAGTGTATACCAAGTATCAATCAGAGGCCTCCATTAGCTTCTAAAACTTTCTCCCATTTCCGTCACTCTCTGCGTTTCCCTTTTCTTTGTTTTTTGTTTTTTTAATCCTCATCAAAGGATAACAATGAAGAAGGTAAATTTGATACTAAGGAAGTGTAAGAGCTTGTCAAGGCAACTGGGTAGATCTTCATCGTATAGCAGTTTGAGGTCCATGTCTACCAGAGAAAACCTATGGCTGGAGAAGCCAGATCAGTATGAAAATTACGAGACAATATTTGTGGGCAGCACAAGAAAAAGGTACGTGATCAGTTCCAAGTATTTGAGCCATCCACTGGTGAATGCTCTTATTGAGAAGACATCTTCGAAGCAAAAGTTAGGATCAGAGGAGGTTTTGGTTGTGAAATGTGAGGTAGTTCTTTTTGATCATCTCTTGTGGATGCTTGAGAATGCAGACCCAAATCTTAGCTTGGGCTCACTGGAGGAATTAGCTGATCTCTACGCCTTTTGATTGATAAAATGCCGCACACCAAGTTTCATTCTCAGAAGTAAAGAAGGTTGATGGGATGCTTGTTTAACGATTTGAATCAGTATTATGCATGTCATCTCAAAAGTGATTCCGGCATGGTGATTGCAGTATGGCTCATAATCGATTAACTGATGTATAATATATATGATTCTTTTTTTATCTGTTTTTTCTGAACTTAATTGTTAGGTTTACTCAAGTACATGATGATCCTTTACTATGTTATTTCATGATTCTTCGTCGTTTTTACATTCTAATGAACATCCCCATGGGTCCATTTTTAATTGGAAAAGTAAAATGTTCCATTTTATAAGTGTTTTTACTGTGTTTATTTATAACTTCGTAAACGATAGTTTTTCTTTTTTTTTTTGGTCCTAGACCAGGGTATCCACCGGCGGACCTAGTGGCTAATCCCCTCGCTGGTTTGTAGGCACCTCACAGGGTGGGATAGCTGGCCCAAGGATTTAAGGTTGCTCCATACCCAAAGTCAAGGATCAAACCCCTGACCTTTGGTTAAAGATGGATAAGTCCCTGCCACTCAACCACACCCCTTGGGTTAACGATAGATTTTCTTAGAGCTAACTAACTAGTTATCCCTTACCATATATTGGCTGAAAAATGAATCTACTAATGCAATCTTAGTTCAATCCAATTATTGTTTACAATTATTAGCCAAATCTATCTTTAAGCTGATTGAATTTTTGTTTTAAAATTTAAAATTTATTAATTTTAAGGTAGGGAGCTTCCTAACTTCTTTAAGATGTTAAAGCAAACCTTTTGATAAAATGTTTTGTTGGCCTCTCCTCCCTTTTGGTTCCTTGTCAATCTCTATAGCTCTTCTTCATCCTAGACCCCCTCTCTTCTATTTATTTTCACTTGGATCCAATTGTTTTAGCTTCTCCATTCGTCCTTTATCCTGACTTTCTTTCGGAACATCACCACACTCGCTTCTGTTCCTTAATTGCTTGCTGGTAGGGCTTTCTATCTTTGATTAGCTTCCCACCCACTTTTGTTACCATTTTTGGTAACAACTTTTCGAAAATTTATGTAACCTAGTTTTTCTTTCCTTGTATGGCATCAACTACCATTTAGACTAGCCTCAAATAGAGCTTCATATAAATCTTTCCCTTTTGCCCTTTAAATCTCCTTCCATAAGATTGTACCTAATTTGGCTCCTGCCTTAGAAACAGGTGACAACTCTAAAGCCAAGCCCCCTCCTATCTCCTAGTGGTTAGTTATTGGAGATAAATCCTCTTTGGTGCTTCACTTCAACCTTCTCACTTTAAAAAGATGGCTTACTGATAGTGTCTTAGTCATTAGAAATACTAAAAAAAGGAGCTAATGCATGGTCTTCAACCATAATGGGTTTCTGGGAAATGACTAGCTTTTCTAGTAGTGAAGTCACCTTTTCCTCTTTAGTTCAACAATAAAGGAGCTACAAATGAGATCATTGAGCTAGGCCTATGGCATGTTAACAACAATCTTATTTTCCTATAAATGTGGAAGACGAAGATTAAAATGGAGGAGAGATTCAACACAAACATGTTCCTATTTGGATAAACTTTCTTCAATTTCCTTTAGAAGATCAATTTAGAAACAACTTGAGCCTTCTTGTTAGCTTCATCAGTAAACCTATTTGTATGGATAAAGCTACTTCAACGAAGAAACGTGTAAGCTAGAATCCATATCAATGTGAATCTAACTAATCAACTTCTAAATGAAATCTCTCTACCTAGGATTATGAAGATGATAAATTGGAGGAAGATACTATTATGGTCTTCTACCATTAGAAATATATTCTACATTGGTTGTGTAACATACCACTCCTATAGAGCATATGCCCGACATACCGAAGGATATTCAGAAACATGCTCTACAAGCGGGCATTTTAAGACGATCACATTTCCAAATTTTTTTGGCATCACATATCAACTCACTACATATTTTAATCATTTCAAATCAAAAGCATTTCAAATCTTCATTTTGAATCATATTCAATCACACTCATTTTGTCCCATTTCACAAATACATACAGTCTCGAATGTCATTTCATGTCTAAAATTCACATGTACATTATACAGCAGTTGAGAGATACAATTTTTTGTACAATATAACTAAGACATTTGTAGGTACAACTGATCCCGACATTGACCCATGTCCAAATGCAGAAGCTACTTCAACTAGACTAGCTAGATCCTGAAAATCAACGTTGCAATTTTGATGAGTTTTGCGAACTCAGTTAGTGAACCATCATCGATATGGTCACTCAAAACAGAACATAAACATCACAAGTATATAACACAGTTCAATCAGTATCTCACATCATTCAAAATCAAATCCCACATATCACATCATTCAGAATTTAGTACCTGATCATACTATAGATCATATGTCAACAAGCCCATTATGAATACAAACATTTCATATAATCATTTCAGAATAATCCAATCATTCATATCATCAACATGTACACAAACATTGCATATCATTATATCAACTCAATTTAGTCATTCTTTGCAATAATTCACATGATAGATGTAATGATATAAATATGTAAATGCATATGAGAATCCACTTTCATTTTTATTTTGTTATGACTGAGGGCTTATTTACTATCTCGTATCCGTTGTGGATACCGGGCTCATTTCATACACTATCCCTTACCCATTGTGGATACCAGACTCATTAATCGTTGAGCCTGTGGCTCTTTGTGAACATTTCCTGAGCTTTAAGCTTTTTTTTTTCACGTTGGTCACTCAGGTCACAACTCCTTTATTTTATATTATGCATATTCATGTGATGGAATGCATCATTTCACATAATATGCTATCAATAACTTTCATTCAGTGTGCATAGTTATTTAGCATATTCATTAGATTTGAGTTCAACATTCAACATACAGTTAAGAACACCTTTTCCATAGTCACATGCATTTAGAAAGCACTTCCAATATAGTCTTGAATATCAAACTTCGTAATTATCTTAATCATATCAATAACAATTCAATATCTAACAGTTAATTAAAAACAATTCAAATATGGTGAGTAAGCATTTAGGTTAACTCACAGTACGCTCCAGATAAGCTATTGCCTTGGTGAATCGGCAATGTCTAGATGTTGGCGATCACTTGTCTATCTATCTTCTTGCAACACACACATAGAGTTCACAATTCATTAAGTTATCAATCATATGATTACTTAATCATTCACATGTATATAGATCATGTTTCAATGCATGCTTAATTGACTATCCTGTGTATGTATTCTTATTCACAAATCTTGATCATTCATTCATTATAGCTTATACATATCTAGTTTGCAATTAGGTTTATGCCTTAAGTAAGTTTGGTTACCCTCAATTCATCAATCATACATTCATCAATCCTTTCCAAGCATTAAGTATTCACAAAATTTCCTAAATTTCATTCAATCATACCTAATTCATTTCTTATATCCTTTCAATCACATTTGCATTCACACTAACATCTTTACACCATTAACAACTTATACTTCTAAAATTTATATAAATCATTCCATTCTTTAATTTATAACCTCAATTAAAAACTTAAACTTATTAAACACTTAATCACTCAATCAAGCAACTTTCTAGGTTCATTTCAAGCCCCAATCAAGTCCAATTACACTATTATAAAGTGTCTTAACCTTATATAGTCCAATAATTGCCCAAAACCAACCTTTTCTCCTTCCAAAGTACTTTCCACGACCGTGCAAAAGGGCCTCATAAATCCCACACCTTCACCAAATTCCATCAATTTCACTTCAATTCTACCTTATTCATGCTTCAATCCCTTATCAAATTCTTGTCCAAACCTAATTCAAAAATCATTCATTAGACAACCCACAAATCATTATCTTTCATACATCAAATTTAAAACATAAACTATCATTCACTGTTAATCATGTATCCTAGTTCCGTTTCCATTTCAAGATCACTATATTAGTACTTTTTTTTAACATAAATTCACCTTCATTATACCTAAAATACTAATCTAATTTATTCATAAAACAATCCATAACCTACTATTCATACATCAAGAACATAATAGAAAAGTATCCAAGTTCATGTAAAAATTTCCAGCACAATTCATCATCAATATCATATACAATTCATCCCAATTTCATCATATAAATTCTCTGTTATAACATTCCATAAATATCAATCTTTTACTTACTTTTCTAGCTCAAATTCTAGCTCAAAGATCAAGCTAATTCGGCTCTCCATACATGCAAGTTCATCCAAGCACAAAATGGAAGTAGATTGGTTCCACCAAAGGTAAGGAGATGATAGTAGATTATAGCTATCTTTGAGCATAATCTTATACGAATCTTGAAGTGACTATGAATAGAAGTAAAGCAAAATTTCAAAACTATAGGGTTATGAATGTATTTCAGAAATGTGAGGAAGGAGGAAGAATGAATTCCAACAAAAACATCTAAGGATAGCCTTTTCTATAAACATGCGTCATTAGCTAAGTTAAGATAAGTGTCTCCTTATTTGAGGAAACTTGTTTTACAAGGAAGCACGGTACATGTCTTCCCTTAAATGGTACATATGACCTCTTCTTAAGATGCCATATGTCCTCTTTTTAAGCTGCCATATGTCACTTAATCTCTATCCTAAATGCCACTTAATTAAATGTCACTCATTATAGGCTTTGTCATCCTATTTTTTCATGTATTTAATTGTCTTGCCACTTGGCATTTTACCTAGAATAAATGTACATATTAATTCATCAATTTCTCAATTGTAACAATAAATTCCAAGTTACCATTTATAGTCCATCAATTCTTGCCATTGGTAATCCAAAGTACAAGACATTGGAATTGCACATTAAAGTACAAGACATTGGAATTGCACATTCATGTCACATTCATTTTAGTTTTATACCCCAGAATATGTCCATTGAGTGCAATCTATCTAAATCACAATTCATGTTTGTATACTAATATTATGCATATGAATACAATCATAAAATCTATTGGACCCCACTTCCAGAGTCCAACATTCGGAGCCATAAACTGAAACAATCTCATTGCAATTTTTTTAAACAATTAAAGCGTATGCGAAAAAATCGATAATCAAATCGGCCCGATTTACTTAAAACCATTTCAGTCACAAAGATGCAAACATTATTGAATATATCAAAGTTTCAGAAAATCACTTGGGCCCATACAGAACACGATGTTTGCTTTCATAATATCTTTACATTCAAAAGCCACCCCTTTTTGACTTAATACAAATATGAATTACAAAATACAACTACACAAGGTACAATTGAATGCTTATGCTTAAGATGATTCCAAAATATAAAAATCCTGAACTAACTTAATTTCAAAAGTTTTTAACTATCTTAGAGTTCCAATGCCTTGCAAGGATCACTGATCTTCTCGATATGCACTTGAGGAGGAAAATTATGGGTTGAGCTACATAGCTCAGTGGCTAATATATTTATAGCTATTGACGATGAGTCACATAATCAAACATATACAAATATCCATACAGACCAACAATAAATCTCAACATTCACAATTTCAATACACATCTCATAATTCAATACATCATCCCATGGAACATATTGGATAAAATTTCACAACTAGACATAACACTCAAAATGTCATCATAACTTAAGACATTAAAATGCAAATGCACACACAATTTGGCTCGAGGGTTTCGTTAACAAAACAGAGAAACCAAAGTTTACTTCATGAACGAAACGAGTCCATTTTTTAAATCTCGTGGGCCACAATCAGGCAGTCGGGAGAAGGCTTTATGTCGACGTGCACGTGACTACGAAACGGTTCCTCTCTCGCCCAAACACAATCAAATCGTATGCTTAATTCAGTCATTCATAATTCCATATTCTTATGCGTTTTCTTCTTTCCATTCAATCAAAATGCCATGATATAAGGCATAGCATACTCATGCTCACAATTCAATTTTTATCACAATGCCATACATCAGTATGCATAACATAACATAAAAACATATCATAGCAATTTACAATTTAACAATTCAAGCTTATACATACACACATATGCACATTGCCCATGTATACAATAACTATAAATATTTTACCCACCTAATTCACTTGCAAAAGTCCAAGTCAAGGTTGTCTTTTTCCTTGCTCTTGGGTAGGATTCGCTTGGTTCCCTAAAACAAAGCAAGTTTAATTCAATAGGAATCCAATAGAAAATCCAACAATGCAAAATCACTAAAATTGATTCTAGAATGCTTGAACCCAAGTATTTTCTAAACTCCATGGACTAGAATCCTGCCAAAAATCCAAAAGAATCAAAATGATCTTATCTTGATTCTCCACCAAATGAAGAGATCTTTAGCTCAAATGGAAGCTCTTTTCTTCCTCTTCCTTTTTCTCTTCTTGAACAACTTCAAAATATTTCTTGAAGACTAAGAAGAATTAAACCCTAACCCACTCTCTTCTTTTCTCTCAAACCACCAAACTCTCTTTCTCTTACTTACTCATTTTCATTATTCTCTTCTACTTATCCTTCCATTCACGTTTTTCTTCTTCATTTATAAGCAAGACAACACTTCATCTTCCAATTATGCCCTTAATGATTGAGAATTATCCCATTTGCCATTCCATTTATGCCTTATGTCTTTTATACTTAAGTGTCTTGCCAACAGCACCCTTGAACATTCTAACATAACACTTTCTTCCAGAAAAAATGTCCCCCATTGTCTTAAGTTTCTAATGCCTCCAAAATCATTCAATTTGGTTTAGTGATTCAAAAGATATACTTCAAAAATTTTTGGACTGCTCTTGTCCAAAACAGTGTACTATGCACAACTTCCATATGGAATTTAAACATTTTAGAGACTGAACTAGATTCCAATATCTTCATACCATTTGTAGCTTCATGTCTCTAGTTTACCACAAATTAGAAATCATCTCATTTAGAGCTCTACCAATCCAGAAATAATCAAAATACTAAAGTATGTTCAGTGGAATAACACCAGTTCATATTATTTAAGAGTACACACACTGTACCTGCCCCACGTTTTTCACTCAATCTTTCTCACTTCATTTTAGATGGCTATGATTTTTTGTGGAGATGTATAGCAATCTATTACGAGTCCAATGGTTCAAGAATCAAGTCATTTGGGTGTCTAGAGAAGGAGTTATGGCCAAAGAATCAAATCTGGTTTTGTCCTCAATCATATTGAACCTATCTTGGAAACATTGGCATAACTTTCACTATAGATGTAAGATTGGAGTGTTCTTTAGATAGTTTGAAAGAGAACTTCAAGATAGACAACGTTTATGAAGACCGTGAAGACAAATTATGTCATCTAGAGGGTCATAATTGGACCAAACTATACAGGATGAACAGTAACCTAGAAGAAGTTTATGAACAGTAACACAGAAGATGTTTTACAATTGGCATAACTTTCTGTACAGATATCAGATTTAGGTGTTATTTAGACGCTTCAAAAGAGGACTTCAAAAGCTACAACTTTCATGAGGACCTCAAAGACATATTCTATTTTTTGAAGGGTCAAAATTGGACCGGATAATGTAAGATGATTCAGTCTACAGTGCATAAGAAGATGCACAGTGCATAAGAAGATGAATAGTACATAAGAAGATGCACAATGCACAAAAAGATGCAAGGTCAACTTAAGAAGATAGAGAAGGTCAACATGAGAAGATACAAAGGTCAACATAAGATAATACAAAAGGTCAACTTTAGAAGATACAAGGTTAACATAAGAAGATACAGAAGGTCAACATAAGAAGAAGCAAATAGTCAACCTAAGAAGAAGCAGACGGTCAACCTAAGAAGAAGCAGAAGGTCAACTTAAGAAGAAGCAGCTGGTCGACCTAAGAAGAAGCAGATGGTCCACCTAAGAAGAAGCAGAAGGTCAACCTAAGAAGAAGCAGATGGTCAACCTAAGAAGAAGTAGGTTACTCTCCTGGGCATCTCCATTTATAGGGATCATAACTTTCAATTCTAATGTCTAAAAATTCCATACTATATATCGATGGAAAGATAAAAGAAATACCTACAACTTTCTAGAAGACAACTTTGCCTGAATCTATCTATTTCAATCCAGAATTTCCCTTAAATTCAGAACACGAATTTTACATTCATCTCCCAATGTACTGCATCCAGTTCTCACTTCATGACAAATTTTGATATTCTTAGAGACAGAATTTAAATTTGATGTCTTCATAAGAAATGTATCCATATGTTTGTAGTTTAATCCAAACAAAGAATCATCTCATTTGGATAACTAGAAAAAAAGTTATGGGTAACAGACCGAATCACTCTCAGTGAATATTTTCCAGATCACTACCAAATTTGTTTCCAAATCTTTCCTTATCATAACTCATACCAAGATCACTCTTTCTACTTCCTCTACTTCTCATTTTTTATAAAATCACATTTAAACACAATGATACCCAGAAGTTGTCAATGAATACATGTACACTTATTTTTGTACGTGTAAAGATTCAAATGTGACTTGCATGTATGTTGACATGCTGCTGGGCATGAAATGCAAATTTTTCTAACTCTCTCATTGCTATTCTCTCCATTTGAAATCTGGGTTCTAACCCTTAATATGGGAACGGGATGTTACAATTCTCCCCCTCAATAAATTTCATCCCAGAAATTCTCATTTGATTGATCATTATAGTAGAGGTATTAATTCCTCATATGCTTCTCCATTTCCCATATACTTCAGCACTTAAAAACTCTCTTCCAAATGACCACAGCTGATAACTCACTATGTCCTTCAATCACTGATTCAGCTATCACACTATCTTGACTATTTCATTGGTATATTTCAGATTACTCACCAACTTTTACTTCGTATGTTGTCACTCTATCTCTGTCGAACATGTCGTTATTTCTTAACCTATTCACACATCACATAATATGAATCTAAGATGTCTTTCACCAGTAACACCAACTTATAATAATTTTCATACAGATCAATTCATAATAGCTTAACTTATCCTTTCTCCAAATCTAAGCACACCTTGCCAAGGTGGTACTCAGAAAAACACTTCATCTCTCCTTTGACAATTCACTTCTCTTCAGTGTTAATACATTTAACTCTTATGTCCATTTCACTATATTCCCTAAATCCGGTGTTGATCCACCTCCCTCATTTATCTTTAAAAAGTCACTCTACTGTTATTTCAGATTCATCTCACTTATCACCAGTATCTCGAATCAATTTTGGTCTTTGACCATTTTTAGACACTCTTCATTTCAATGTAAGGGTGAACAACCCCTTACTGTCTTACAACACCTCATAGAGTATTTTAATGATGTCATTATAATAACAATTGTTATCCCAATTGGAACTATACATCATCTCATATTCTTATGAACTCCAAAATATAAGTTTCAAGCATGTTCCTAATAGTTAAAACTGTTGGTAGTTCAAACATTCAACCACTTGTTTCTACATCCTTAGCAGCTAAAATACACTCTTAACGTATTCCTACTAGGATGTCTAGCTTAGGTTGTTACTTAGGCTTCTCTAACAATTCCTTTGCTCAATCACCTTTGTCGGGCACACACTTTTTATTTCAATCACCACATATCATTCTTCCGATTCCACTTGAAAGTTCAGATTCGTTTTCAATTCTTCTAGGGGACTCACAATTCTGAATCCTTAGCTCTTAGGCTTTCTTACTTCTTTCCAGTAGAACTGATCTAAAAATTTCAATGCAACAAATAACACTTCATTTTACCCCATATTCCACTCAACATTTTACACTCTTCATTGCACTAGATTTGGTAACCTTAATATCTAAATTTGCACTATTTCATTATAGAATTGTCTGTTCAATGTATCAGATTACACACTACCTTTACCAGTATAGTACTTATCTGTACATTCCTTTCAAACTTAATCATTTCCTCCAACTGATACAATTTGTACATTCCAGAAATGACTTGGCACATTTAATGTCTCCAAGAACTCAAACAGGTTTCTATCTTAGCAATTCTGACCCATGTATCAAAATCAACTTATAAGACCTTAATTGTCTCATGCATACCAAAAACCACTTTATACTATTACAACAGATTGTATCTTAATCTTTGACGTGAAACTTCATTATATACTGCATAATCTCTAAATCCAAATGATATTATTATCATTAGTGTCATATTCCTCAAATATTCAAAACGACCCTTTTTACTTTTCAAACACACTCAAAATATCATCTATGACCACCGTCACTAATTGATACATTTTTACTTGAATCACTTAAATCTTCAATATCATAATGCTATTGGGGTGTTATTGACTCCAACAGATATCACTCAAATTTTTCCTTATGTCCATAATTAATTCTTGCAATTCCTTAAGTGTATAATTCCTCAAGTAAGGTAATATTATCTCATATCATTTTCAGTCTCCCACTTGACTTCTTGTCTTTAATGATTTTCTCGTTTCATTCGATTGCCTTTAATTCACATCGGCTTATTCAAATGCCTATTCCATCGTACTAGTTCCTCCATACATTTTCAATTTATTTGAACACTTCACTTTGCGTGTTGGTATTACATTCCTAATATTCAATTTGTATCTCCCGAACATATTTACATTCAATATAATGTGTACCTCTATTCTCCTCTCGTTTGCAATAGTGTCACCTCGAATTTAAAATCCACTCACATAGTTGGATACTTACATCAAACAAACTGCATACTCTCTCAGTAGCATTTTCCACTTCCTATGCCTGAGTCTTCACTTGGGATATGATTCCATTATTCACTTTGATTTATTACACACTCGTTTCTGATTTGTTTCTTCAGTGATCACTCTTAATTTGAATCATCTGATCAACTTAACTCAATTTAGGGAAATTCTTCTTTGAAA
>JAOTBA010000005.1:24257976-24269815 GCA_025629845.1 Erythroxylum squamatum
CGAGCCCTTTGTTTCGCTTTCGATTTGAATCCGATTTGTACTTCGCTTCTATTTCCGATTCGATTTCGCTTCGGATTCGATTTGTTTGCTTTGATTTCGTTAAGTTTGTGCTAAGAGGGTTGGGATTCGGAAACGGGTCCCAACATTAAATACCTCATTCTATCATTCATAGTGATAGTAATATTGATGTCGATATAGTCCATTGTATCAAATCTGAATAGGTCAAATGGCGAAGCGCATCAGGGGTCTTATGTGATAAAAAGATTTCATTAAAGCTTAAAGGGAAATTTTATAGAATGGTGATTTGGCCAACCATGTTATATAGGGCAGAATGTTGGCCCACCAAATGTAGACATACAAGAAAGTTGTTAGTATCCGAGATGCATATGCTCCGATGGATGTGTGACATTACCAGAAGAGATAAGGTTCGGAATCGTGTGGTGAGAGACAAACTATAGGTGGCTAGTATTGCTGACAAGTTGAGAGAGACCATGCTTAGTTGGTTTGGGCATATGAGCAGGAGGCACCCTAATGCTCCTGTTTGACGCTGTCAGAAAATAACTCTTCGTGATTGCAAGAGGAGAAAAAGAAGGCCAAACAAAAATCGGAGGGAAGTGATCAAGAAGGATATGATAGAATTAGCCCTTACTGAAGAATTGGCTAGAAATAGAAAATTTTGGCGTGCAAGGATATGGGTAAAGAATATCCTTTAAAGTGCGTCAAAATAGTCGTGAAAGTTATTGGGAGCCGTTTACTGTAAAGCTCTAATGATGTATTTACCCCTTAGGAAGTCTAACCCTAGTGTCCAATATTGCTTTTCTAGTTGCAAGTCGTGGACAAGTCTTTCTGTCCTACTACTTGGCTTTTCAACTGTGGTGTATAGGGAAAGGTCCCTTGAGACCATCCGATACCGTTAGATTATTCATACTCACATGGCTACTGAGCAAAGATCCCTAGCACAACTCGAGACATGAAGAATCGTACTTTGCAGCTTATCATGTATTAACAAATTTAGGCGTCAAATCAGGTATTTTATTTATTTATTTATTTTAGTTTTATTTATCTACTCTTTTAACATATCTTTTTTTTAAACATGTCTACTCTTTTAACCTGCATCACTTTTTTCATTATCATATTTGCATGTGAGTCTATCAAAAATAGCCTCTATACTCTTTAGAGATAAGACCGCGTATTATCAAACATCTCCAAACTTTACATTGGTGAGGGATTCAGAGTGGGTGTGATGATAACGAAGAATGTGTAATGTATTAAAGCCAATAACAGAAATGATCAAATTGGACTCTGATGATACGTTGAAAGAGTGGTCGCGGGCCATACTTGGACTAAATAGTTTCTCTGGGTAGGATAAATGAACTTGAGATCCTAAAGTGGAAACTGAGTTACTAAATCGATGAAGGTACTACTGACTCCAAAAATTTTGGAAAACATAGTCATCCTAGCTTGTTTATTTTTCAAACTTGCCTTCGTTGTATAAAATTTCCCATTATTCTGAACCTCCAAATACAGTTTACTGTCACATTGAATACAAATTGTTGCCTCGACTCAAAAAATTCTCAGTTCACCCATAACTGTTGCTCTAATCATGGTGCCCAATGCTATAAATATCCACCTTGACTGCTCATAAGAGACTAAGGAGAAAAAGTAAGTTCAACAACAAAGAATAGAAGAAGCAAGGAACAATTATTCCCAGCGAGAAATTCATGAAATGCATACCCTCGTCCTCGCAGGCGCTCAGCGTGACAGTTGCAGGGATTCAGCTGAGAATTGTTAACTGTTCTCAAAGATAAAAACTTCACCTTAACGCCGTCATATTAGTCACCACCAAAACAAGAAAAGGACTAATAACAAGTTAAAGAAGATGAAATAAGAAATAAAAGCGAAAAAATTTCAACGCCTTCCCTAGGCAAAGAAGCTGAAGTGACTTTACCATATATCGTAATTAGGGAGATCAAATTGTACGATTGAACCAAGAATCTCCAACTCTCCGTCAAAACACCGTCAACTCAATTCCTTTCTTCCCATTCTTCAAGCAGAAGACCCTGAAACTTTTGGTGAACTCACAGGGAAGAGCGGCAACAACTGTGGCTCTGAATCTCTTGGAGTAGATATGGGAGACGGATGCAAGTAAAACCCTTTCTCTGCAATTGCTCTCTCCTCTTCTGATGATGAGTTCCCTAAAGATGGCGAATTCCTGTTAAAAGGGTCTCCACTTAATGGAGTTACAGGGCTAAGAGTCAACTTGGGGAAGTCAAGCAAGCTTGGAGACAAGATCTCGGGCTTGTTTCTGGGAGAAAATCCTGTAACTGCGTTGTTGTTGCTGGCAAAACTAGGCAACAAAGTGTTGATCATCAGGCTGTTTTTGAGATTGCTGTTTCTTCTCTCATAAAGCTTGAAGCTTTGTTGTTTCTTTGGAGTTGTTTTCGTGGGAGGGATTGCGAAATTTCTTGATGATAGTTGCGCTGAGGGTTGTGTTGGATCTTGGTTCGTTGTTCTTGAGGAAGCTTGTTTTGCTGTTTGAGTTGATCCAGTGAGCATTTGGACAACTTGCTTGAAAGTTGAAGTGTCTGCCTGAACAAAGGTTGTAGGGTTAGGGTTAGTGTCAGATCTGGAGATGGGAATTGGAGTAAGCGGTGGGGTGTGAATTTGGACGCAATTGTTGCTTCCACTTCCATGAGGAGAGTTTAATGGAGATGGGTATCTGCTGTCTTGACCTCCTGTTAGTTTTTCCATAGATGTGTCTAATTCAGCTCTGCACATCCACGACCAGAAACAAGAAAAAATTTAGGTGTGGAAATGGCTATGTGGTGGAGAGACGGTAGAGTGAAAAACAAGGCTTCTTGAGAGGCAGCCTTTAAAGCGCTTTTGCTTATTCAATTTTTGGAGGTTAAAGGCTTTTAAAAGGGCTTTTACTCAACTATGTAGTGTTTTGCTTTCTTCAACATATATTTGTGGGCAATAGATTGGCTCTCAATTTCTCTGCCTACTTTTGGTAGGGGTTGTTTAGGCAGAAATTGCTCAACTGTTCTGGGATTGCAAAGATTAGATTAGAAGGGTGTCGTTTGTATTTGGAATTTCTGGGCAAAAGCATCTGTAGCACGAGCAGGTAAAAGTCCCGTGAGAATCAAATATGTGCATATATTTATATAGAGAAGTGAGTAAGTGTCATTGACTTGGAGCCCTGCCCTGCAAGGATAGGAGTGTTGTGTGATGGGATGGGATGTCAGATGATGGCAAGAAACAATAATGAATCCAAGGCGCGTCTGCATCACTCTTCATTCCATTCAGCCACTGAGCTAGCAGAGATTGGTTCCTTTGCCACTAGTCTCACCAATCATCAAGAGAGAAAAGGACGAAAAAGAGGATTGAAGTAGACATATTTGTCCTTAAGTTTATGACTCGCGACTCGCGAGATTTAAAATTGAAGTTGTTAAATTTAACAAAATCTTCTCTTCTTCAATTATGGCCTTCTTTTTTTCTCCCAGTAGGTGTTTTGCATCCAGATCCAGTGCAGTCATTCTTACCATAACATTTGAGCAGCCAAGTTTTTCTGAAACAGTTAAAGAGTCCCTTTTTTAATAAAATTGATGGCTTCTGCAATTTGTGGGAAATTGAAAAGTTATATTTAAATAATTAAAAATTGCATCGCATGACTCAAAAATTACATCAATCTACTAACACATTTGATTTTTCAACCACATGATACAACTTTTTAACTGTCATACAATTTTGTAGTTATTAAATGCAATATTTCAGTCATATGAGTTACCTTACAATCTGTTTAGTTATAAGTTGCAACTTCACATAAATTTCAGTATTGTAATACAACTTTTCAGTTATTAGAGTCATCTTCATAAATTCTAAGAATAATTTGATAGACCTTGTTTACAAATTAAGTGACTATTACAATCCTAAAGCCTAATTTTGCCAAATTTTTCTTGCTGCAAAGTTGGCTAGGATTTCATTACACAGCCTCCAACATGTTTTATTAGCAGGTAAGAAGAGTAATCTAAATTGAAAGGGAAAAAGAAGCAAGTCAAGCCATAATTGGAAAAAAGAAAAAGCAACAAAGTTGAAACATTGTAATAACCCTTTTGGTTATTTTTTTTTCTCTTTAACATTTTCGTGACATCATTGTGCCTTAAATCAGACTATGGTGACATAATTCTTATATCCCATTATGAAAAGAAAACTAATCTAGTTAAGAAACAAGAAAACATATACATATATATTTTGTACTTTTGGCCAATGACCGGTTAAAGTCTCTCTCTCAACTAATTACTATATAAACACACGAGTTGAGTGAAAGGCCATAGTTAATTTAGTAAATTATTAAGATGTTGATAACAAAAGAGCGGTTGGAGGTTGGGAGTAAGTACAGTCTTAAGAGAAGAAATTTTGAAGAGTTTATTATGTGATATTTCACCATATTGGTTGCATATAAGCTATATGATTAAGTGAGAATGACTTTGTGACTTTTTAATTAGATTATATAGATGGCATTTCAGGGCAAACCCTAGTGCACAAGTCTTCCTACTTTGTGGGGGTTGAGGAGAGAATTATCAATTATACACAATCTTCCCTTTGCATTTCGCAAAGAGACTGTTACCATAACTTGAACCTATAACCTTTTGGCCAGAAAAGGGTAACCCTACCAATTGCTTTAAGGCTTGTCCTTATAGATGGCATTCAATGTTGAAAAATTAATGTTTATGAACGAATGCTCTTTTCTTTCTTGTTTGATAGGTAGGACATATAACTTGTCATGTTATAGTTGTAATTGCAAGTTAAGTTGAGAGATAGGACATTTAGCTTGTATATCTCTCTATTCCTCTTTTGACGTTTAATTTAATCAAGTTCCAAGCATTGCTAAATTCTTTTATTGAAGTTCCTATGGAGCTTAGAAACTAAGAATGGTCTGACATGAAATGAACAATAAGTGCAACTCTTCTCCCATAATGTAAGTTACATAATATAACACAATCCCTTTTTTCTTCTTCTTTTCTTTACCTTGTTAAGACTGATTTAATCAAATTAAATTATAGAATAGGAACTCTCAAATCTCACGACAACAAATCATGTATGAATTCGAAACTAATCATTTTAATTCTCAATTTCTATATCATTATTTAACTTTAGTTCTTCAACATATTTACTATACTCCATCAATTACCAATTTAAAGATGAAGATAGTGAATTCCTTAATAGTCCTTTCTCAACTCAGGATATTAGGAGAGTGGTCTAGGACTAAGTGGCTTCAATGGAAACTTCTTTCATAAAACTTGGTCACTTATCAAGGATATGGTGATAAGACCAATCTTAAAATTCTTTTACAAAGGTAAACTTTTAAAGGAGTTAAACAAAACCTTCATTTGTTTAATTATTGAAACTTATAATCCCTACTCCTTTGGTGATTATAGTTGTATATCCTATTGTAATTTTATCTAGAAAATTATATCCATGCTTTTGGCATTAAGACTGAAGTTTTAAGCCTATTAATGGATGAAAACCAAGGAGCTTTCTTAGAAGGAAGACAAATTGGAGACAATATGCTGCTAGCTCAAGAATTATTCAAGAGTTACAATAGAAGGAATTCTTCTAAGGACTATGTAATTAAGGTAGATTTTCATAAGGCTTTTGACATATTTAGCAAAGATTTTATACAACATCTCCTTATTGCGTTTAATTTTTTAGAAAAATTCAGCAACTAAACAATCATTTATATAACCTGTACTTCCTATAGTATTCTCCTCAGTAGGGAACTGAATAAGCTTTTTAAAGGAGCTTGAGGCGTGAGACTATTCTCTTATATTTACCATGTATAGAGGCATTGATTAGACTAATTAGACTAATTAGACACAATATCACATTATATCAAAATTTTCAGTTTTATTATAGATGTAAGAAATTAGGATTATTTGGACAATCTTTTGTTGATGACTTAATCCCATTTTCTAAATCCCATGAAAAATCAGTATCCATTTTAATGAATTCACTTAACACCTTCAAAGAGCTTTTAGGGTTAGCTATACAGTATAATAAGAGTCGTATGATCATCTGAGATAGTGCTTTTTATTTAGCATATTGGCTCTTTAGAATCTCTAGTCTTATAATACAGAATCATCCTTTCACATATCTTAGACTCCCTCTATCATCCAAGAAGCTCCTCTTCATGAAATGTTTTCCTCTAGTGGAGAAAATACGAAAGAGATAGGAACTCTAATGCAATAAGGATTTGTCCTATGTAGGTAGGCTTTAACTAATTAAATCAATATTTAGCTCCCTTTATATCTATTGGTCTGCTCATATTTTTTATTTAAAAGGCTTAATTAAGTCTATTTAAGGATTTATGACAGACTTTCTATAAGAAGGGAGACAGAATGGCAAAGATAATGTTAAGGTTAGTTGGAAAGAAGAACGCAAACTGGCCAATGAGGATAGGCTAAGAATCACACTAATTAGCTTAAGTAATAAGGTGTTTATAGGGAAAAAGGTTATGAAAATTATTGGACGATAAATAATCTATTTGGATTAGGTGGATATACACTTTATAAGGAATAAAAGCATGTGGAAAGTTAAGGATAATGTATCCTTTACATGGTTTTTATTGTACTTGGTGAAGTTTAGAGATAAACTAATAGGAGCAATCAAAATGCAGAATTGGTAACGGAGAAAAAGGTTCCACTTACTATGATGATTTGAGTAAATTAGGTCCCATAGTCTAGTCTTAATTGTTTCCATACATCTAAAACAGTTTCCTCGACAATACTAAAGTCAAGGCAAAGATAAGAGATAATCAGTGGACTACCATCCCAACAACATTAGCCCATATATTCTTTGACTATAAATCCTAACCCCAATAAAATGGAAGCCTAAATTTGGTTGATCCACTCCTCTTAACAATTTATAAATAACTCTTACATGAATTGGTTAACGAATAAAAGAGAAGAGAAGGCATGGATTAGGATTGTATGGAATAAGAATCTCATTCCTAAAATCTCTTTTATAGTATACTTTGCAATCAAAGAGAAACTTCCTATAATGTACAGGCTAGAATATCTCCATTTTCTAGTTTATGCACTTTATGCAAAAATAGGCGAGAGACTCATGCATATACTTTCTTTAAATATGACATTTCTGTAGGTATTTGGCTCAACATTTAAACTCTACGTCATATGTATGTAGTTTATTTACTCTATCTACACTCAATTCCCAAAAAGGTTTTATAAAGGCAAAACAATCCCAAAGTCAGATTAGGTTGTCTATCTTATAAGCTTTATTTCATACATCTACAATATATAGGTAGAAATAAATGCTAAATGATTCATAAGGAAGGAAAGAATTAGTGAGTACTTGTAGGAGGAGACCATTAGATGGATCATAGAACAACTCCTTTACAGTGGCGAAGCAAGAAAATACAACACTAAAATAAGAAATTCTTCATGAATCTCTAAAATAGCTTTTAAAGGTTCCAACCTTGAACTTAATCTACAACACATAGCTTGGTGAGAATTTGAAACAATATATCATCACATATAGAAGGGATTCTCACTAAGTGTTGTGTATAAAGACAATGAGAAAATCAGTATATCATAGAAAAATAACTGATGAGAACTAAGGAGCAAATGTGCGGACAATTACTAAAGACCCTTTGCACATTCCAGATGGTCCAATTACAAGGTCAAGGGCTAAGAAGATGAAAGAAGGACTTAATGGGCTGATTCAAGATATTTACACCAAACAAGTTATTTTGGGCCAAAAGAGAAGCCTTGAAGGTGGAACATACAACCAAAGTATTATTAATGTCGTCCAAGCACTTAGTGGGCATATATTAAAGTCAGTTGGGTCTTAAATGGGCCGATTAGCCCACTAAGGTTGGGTATTACGAATTTTGGGCTAATGGGCATACCAAACAGACTTGTTTTCACTTCTTTTGTTAGGTTTAGACCTAGGGTATATAAATATGCATCTTATGTATTTAGAAACAAATTTTGACATCTTTATATGAGAATTGAGAGAAACTTCTCTTGGGTTCTTCATTGAACTATAGAACTTATCAAGATTGATTCAATCTTATGGTGTTCAAACCTGACTTATCACTCCCTCTTCTCATCTATTTTGGAATGTGGCATCCATATCATTCTTTTTATCCTTTGTTTGTGTTTATTGTGACCTGATTTACCTCTCTTGGAGGTGGAATCTGTCTTATTTTGTGGCTACCCAGATTTAGTCATTTTAGGGTTTGCATTAGTTGGCATCAGACCTTTGGCCTCTAAATCAGGTTGGATTCATTCTTTTCTTCTTATCTATTAAAAAAATGATTCTGCAAATTGTGTTCTTGTTCTTTTGTGTCTTTTCATTTTCGCATTGTTAGTTCTTTATTTTCTATACAGATTCATTTTTTTGGGTAGATTTTGCAGATTATGTTATTGTTTTTTTGTCTTTTCATTTTCCCATTGTTAGTTCTACATTTTCTATTCAGATTCATTTTCTGGGCAGATTCTCCATTTGTGTTCTTTGTTTTCTTGTGGCTCTTATATCCTTAAGTGTTTATTTATGCTCTAGCTCATTCCAACATCTGATTGTTATGATCAAATTTTTAGGTAACATTGTAAAGATTCCTACTCAAGTTATTATATTCAGATTTGTAGAAAAAAGAAAGAAAGAAAGGTGTAAAGTAGAATCTGGTCAGCCTTGTTAAAACTTGACACTAGTTGATCAGATTATCTTTGTGTGTTTTTTGTTACAAAAACAACCAGACTAGTTCATTTGTTTCTTGAGCACAATAGGCACTATCTTATTAAGTGAACACCCATTGGTTTGTCATTCCTACTATGTTTTCTTAGTTCTTATCAATCATTCTATATCTTCCGATTTGTTACATTCTTATGAGTTTGTCACTTCAAGTTAAATTATCCTGATTTTGTTTGGTTAGTTCTTTAAAGAGCCTAAAGAGCGAGTTTGAGTGGTAAAAGACAGGAGGGTGAGCTCATTATAACAAAAGCCAATTTAAGAGAGAAACACACAAGTGTTGAGTGACACTAATTTGAAGGAAACACGTGAGGGAGTGTTGGTGAGGTATTTTCTAATTTTTCTTGTAGATTTACAACCATGACATCTAAGCATAAGGGTGTTCATGGTGAAGGAGAAAATAGTGACAACTTCATGCTCAAAGTAATGCAACAACAATTTCAGCGCATTACTATCATGTTTGGAGAGATAAAGGATAGAATGGATAAACAAGATGCTGAAATTATAGATTTGTATAGAGGGAGAGTTCATGATGTTCCTAATGCGAGAAGGCAAGAGAGGCATGATGACAATGAGTCTTATGATGATAATAGAGGGGATGATGTTGATTTTGATGATGACGTATTGGACATATTTAAAAATAATAGAGGTGGAAGGAGATTTAGTGGAAGACATGATGCATATGGCCGTGCCTTGGGAAGCATCAAGATGAGAATTCCATCATTTCAAGGGAAGAATGATCCTGAAGCCTATTTAGAGTGGGAAAAGAAAGTGGAGTTGGTTTTTGATTGTCAGAACTATTTCGAAGAGAAGAAAGTTAAGCTTGCAGCTGTTGAATTCACCAACTATGCAATTATTTGGTGAGATCAGATTGTTTCAGCTAGAAGAAGAAACTGTGCGAGACCTATTCGTACATGGCAGAAATGAAGACTATCATGAGAAAGAGATTCATTCCCAATCATTACTATAGGGAATTGTATCAAAAATTGCAAGGACTCACTCAAGGAAGAAAAAGTGTTGATAATTATCAAAAAGAGATGGAGATTGTCATGATTAGAGAAAATGTTGTGAAGGATAGAGAGGCAACCATGGCACGATTTTTACATGGGCTGAATAAGGACATAGCTAATGTTGTTGAGTTGTAGCATTATGTGGAGCTTGAGGATATGGTTCATATGGCTATGAAGGTGGAGAAGCAACTTAAAAGGAAGGGTAACATGTGAGTTTGGCAGAATTCAAGTGCTAGTTCCCCTTGGAAATCAAATTGGAACAAAAAGGAGGAGAAGGCGGACTATAATTCCAAGAGTGATAACAAGCCTAAATTTGAGTCTTCCAAAAGCAAGGATGTGAGCTCTAGTAAAGAGAAAGGTAATTCTAATTTCCAAACTCGAAATAGAGATATCAAGTGTTTTAAGTGTTTGGGAAGGGGGTATATCACATCGCAATGTCCAAATTGACGTACCATGATCTTGAAGGGAAATGGAGACATTGAGTTCGAGAGTGAACCTGATGATGAATTACCATCAAATGATGATGAGAGTGATAGAGAATAATATCCGGTGGAGGGACAGGCTTTACTCATAAGGCGAGCATTACATGTGTAAGAGAAAGAGGAAGATGATGTGCAACGCGAGAACATCTTTCACACTCGATGTCATATTCAAGGAAAGGTGTGTAGTATGATCATAAATTGAGGGAGTTGCACTAATGTTGCTAGTGAAGTGATGGTATCAAAACTGAATTTGTCTACAACTAAGCATCCTAGACCATATACTCTTCAATGGTTAAATGATAGTGGAGAAGTGAAGGTGGGCAAATAGGTGTTGGGTTCATTTGTATTGGAAAATATCATGATGAGGTTTTGTGTGATGTGGTGCCAATGCAAGCTGGATATATTCTTTTGGGCATACCTTGGTAGTTGATCGACGTGTGATGCATGATGGGTTCAAAAATCGGTACTCTTTTGCCATGAATGGAAAATCAATCACTCTTGTACCATTAACACCTCAACAAGTGTATGAGGATCAGATGAGAATTTAAAATGAGAGTGTAAAGAAAAGAGATTGTGTAATTGAGTGTAGTAGAAAGAAAGGAGTGCAAAGAGAGAAAATGCCATAACAACAAAGAAAAGACAACAAGTGAGTGAAAAAGAGAAAGAGAGAAAACAAAAGAGTTTCTTTGCAAAAGAAAGTGATCTTAAGAGAGCTTTTTATTCTAAACAGCCTATGTTTGTACTGTTGTACAAAGAGGCATTAATCAACACTAACGACATTAACTCTTCTTTGCCAAGTGTCATTGTTTCTCTTTTGTAGGATTTTGATGATGTGTTCCCCGAGAAAGTTCCAAATGGTTTGCCACCAATTTGGAGAATAGAACACCAAATTGATTTCATCACTGATACGTCAATTCCAAATCGACCATCCTATGGAAATGATCTTGAGGAAACAAAGGAACTTCAATAACAAGTGGGGGAACTCATAGCTAAGGGATATGTGAGGGAAAGCATGAGTCCATGTGTTGTTCCGGTGTTACTTATGCCTAAAAAGGATGGGACGTGGAAGATGTGTGTTGATTGTCGAGCCATCAACAAAATCACTATAAAGTATCAACATCTCATTCCTATATTAGATGATATATTTGATGAATTGCATGGTTCTTGTGTGTTTTCTAAAATTGATTTGAAGAGTGGATATCATCAAATCAGAATGTGTAAGGGAGATGAGTGGAAAATAGCCTTTAAAACAAAATATAGATTATATGAGTAGTTAGTTATGCCATTTGGTTTAACTAATGCACCTAGCACATTTATGAGGTTAATGAATCATATTTTGTGTGCTTTCATTGGCAGAGTTGTGGTTGTTTATTTTGATGACATTCTGATTTATTTTGGTTTAACTAATGCACCTAGCACATTTATGAGGTTAATGAATCATATTTTGTGTGCTTTCATTGGCAGAGTTGTGGTTGTTTATTTTGATGACATTCTGATTTATTTTGGTTTAACTAATGCACCTAGCACATTTATGAGGTTAATGAATCATATTTTGTGTGCTTTCATTGGCAGAGTTGT
>JAOTBA010000005.1:24282059-24295137 GCA_025629845.1 Erythroxylum squamatum
GAGAAACTACAACACCTGCAGAGGAAAAAAAAGGGGAAAACAATAACGGAAAAAGGGAAAAGGAAAACTTATCACAGCTACAGAGAAACAAAAGCAAAAATGAAAACTTACGAAAGCCGAACTGTGTTGAACAAAACCGTAAGTCATCTCTACACACAATAAAACGAAGCCAATGACGACGACGACGACGGCGAGGACGACCAAGCACGTCCAGCGCCGACGAAGAAAACTTTAGAGAAAAAAGCAAGGACAGAGAGCTAAGGAACAGAGAGAAAACTTTGCAGAACTGTTTGAGGCATGGAGAGTAATAAAGAGATAAAATAGACGAACGGGATGGATTAACAAAGGTACAAATGGACGAACGAAATGGGATGCGTGGCACAACATTTAATGAAAGATATAAGCCGTGAGATGCGCGGCATAACATTCTATGAAAGATATAAGCCGTCAGATGGATTGCGTGGAGGGAGGGAGAACCGTTGGATTAAATAGACGGTTGGGATAGATTGCGTGGAGTAAATAGACGGTTGGGATGGATTGCGTAGAGGGAGGAAGAATGTAACCGTTGGATTAAATGGACGGTTGGAATAGATTACGTGGTCGTCAACCTCAACTTGTCCTTAGTATATATACTTAAAGAGAAATAAAGGGAAGAGCACCTGATTGAAACTTGAAGTTTGTAAGACCCATAACCCAAAAAGCCTTTAAAAAAATTTCTAGCCGTTGTCCGGTGAATTTTTCAGCAGCTCTCTAACTAAATTTTCGATGGTCTCACAACAAACAGAAGAGAAACTCAAGAAATCAATTCACTGGTGGACTATGAGATTGTTAATGTCGGTGGTGACAAATCACTCTCACCGGAGAGAGATATCGGTAAGAGGATAACTTTCCTGTAATTTTCGACGACTACTTTGGCCATTAAATTAGTCGAAGGAAATAAAAAATGAGCGGTCGGTGTTGTTTGATTAGACGCATGGTGACTGAGAGATGAGACGTGTATCAAAGAGGGAGATCAGAAAACCAAGTGCAGAAACAGCAAGCGGTGCGTGGAGCAACAACCAACGACGCAATTCTGGGGTTCTGTCGGAGAGTAATAGAGGAATAGACTGGTGATGTTAGATCAAAGATCTAACCCCATATTAATGAAGTCTGAACTTCTCCAGAGTTTGATCGTAAAGGAATCGAAAAATTCTAAAACTCTAGCTCTGATACCATGTAAAACTCAAAGAAATATTCTTATTATCGTATATACGTTGATGAAAATACATATATAAATAGCCGATACCTAACCCTAGAATAGGAAATACAATCAATGCTAGTAAAAATATTCCTATTTTATCACAATACAACTATATATAACTCAACACAAACATTAATTTAATTCTCTAGAATTAGAACTCGAGGAAATAGGATACTTTAAATTTGAAGTTTACGTAGCCTTAAAGGATCGGATCCTTAGACAATATAAGTTAATAATATGAACTATATTATCCTTATTGGTCGAAAATGCACATATAGTATGATTCACGTGTTACAATATTGACTCCTTTTTATTAGAGCATATGTCTTCCTCTAATATTGTACAAATGATAATTCAGGCATACCTACTGTATAACTTGAGTTCACTCGTATATTTATTTAATCTACTCTTCAGAACTCATATCTGGAATATTAAGACAGAAAAGGGAACAAATCGTTTCTTTGGATTATATCGTTACTAGTAACTTCTTATATCTTTAAATATACTTCACATCAACACTCATGTTTTAAGCCTTAAGCTCTCGTTTTTCACTTGATAAATTTCTTAAACTTGTCTCATCTCCATTCCTACAAAACAATATAAAGGCGGTAAAGTTATCCAACATACTTCTTGTATGTAGAACTGAATGGTCAACACTCATTTAACATTCATTATATAATAGAAAGCTTAATTCAAAATCAAGCATTCTCATATTTCTAGAACTGAATTTTCATTTAAAATTCATTCTAGAAAACTGTTGTTTAATTTTTAATTAAACACATATTGCATTAAATATTTGATGAAAATTAAACTATTATCATTGATACCAAGTATCACGAATGGCCACTGGATATATTCATTTCTCTTTATACTACTATATCCTTGACATAACTATACCTAATCTCTATGCGTTTGATTTGATATTAATATTCGAGCACTCTAGTACTATCTTTCAATATACTTGTTCATACATAAACTAATGTTCATGAGATTGCTAATTTCTTTGAGATAAAGAACCATCTTTATCTCTTATTCTTTTTATATTATTAGTGGAAAATACATATTGCATAGGTGCTCACCTTTAGGATTGGCATCACAAAAACACTTTACTATCTTGCATTCAAAAACCGTTTAAGTATTCCATCAATATAGATGTAACTTATGACAGTAAGAAAACTTTACTTGAACGATACTTAGCGATCATAACCGCAAAGTTGTATGCAGCTTTAGGCATATTATTCATGTTGATCATGCTTGATAGACAATTTGTTTATTCTCATCAAAAACTACTTATTATCACTAGCTACCATAAACATATCATCCATATGAAACCATAAAATTACACATTTATTTTTGAATATTTTAACATATATAAGTGGTCTTTTCCAATCTTACAAAAATCATACGACATGATTATATCACTAACGTGATATACCACTTACTTCGAGACTATGTTAGACCATAGATTGACTTTACCAATCTAAGCATGTGCTGCTTTTGGTTCTTCTAAATGAAACCTACTAGCTATACCATATAGATTCCTCTAACTAGTTCTTCATTTATTGATGTAATGTTGACACAAAGGTTTTGCAATTACCCCCAAAGCAACCATAACCATCAACTATCCATATAATTGGCCAATCAACATAATTGACTAAATTTTCAGCACTATGATGGTGTTTTTTCACATCACCCAAGGTCCTAACCCCTATTTTTTTACCATTTCCTTAATTTTGATCATAGTTAGAAAGAAAAAAAATCTAATTTCCAAAAAAAATATTAGGGATGAACTGATGAAAATCTACATTTTTCATAAGGAGAAAAGAGTAGTAAATAGAATGACAACCCTCATGTATCTCAATACAAAAATCTAATATAACCCTTTTGATATCTATTGTTTTATATTTTACAATCAATCAATTGTTTGTATGTTTTTGACATTATTAATTAAAAGTACTCTTTATCTTGTATTTTTGTTTAATCAACTATTTTATAAAATAAAGTCCATGAGATTTGAACTTTGCAAATAAAACTATAATAAAATTACAATTACAACATTCATATTATATATAAGTATTATCTATAAATTATTTATAAGTGTTACTCTGTTAAGATTAGACATTATATGAAGTAAAAAAGACCAATGCATGTTATGTTTCTTTCTTATTAAAGAAGTAATTGATCTCAAAAACTAAAGTTTGAAAATATATAAAGAAGGGTACTTGTTAGATAACAAGTTTACTAAACTGACCTGATATAAAATCCTATATAAAATATTGCTTGTATATATAAAATATTCATTGTAATAATTATATAAATGATCCTTTCGCTTAAGGTCTCTAAAGTATCTCATATAAGATTTATTATGTTTTAGTACGACATAAGACTTATCCTAGTAAATGATAATTCGATCCATAGTTTATGGATATAGCATGAATTACATAAAGATAGTTAAGTGATCATTATAAATTTCGTTATCCTAAAGTAATTAAAGAGAATATTTCATTATTCTTGATTAGTAATAAATTAAAAAAATCCTTGACTAAAATAGAATGAAACTTTGAAAATAGTTTTTAGATATCACTAAAAGAATCAAGAATAACTAATATGATTGTGTTCAAATAATGACTATTAATTTCATACTTTATGTCTAGTTAAAATATTGTATGAAGAAAAAAATAAATTATACACGAAAAAGTTAGTAAAAACAAATTTGGCATTCCTATATTTGAGTGGTTATGATATGTTGTTAAATATCATATATGGATATAAATTTTAATTAGAGAATTAAAGGGAATTAATTTATCTAATCTTAAATAGAGGCTAGAATTATAATTTATATCTATTGTGAATATATTTAGTAACTTAATAGATCTCACACACAAAAAATAAAGAAAGAAAAGATAATTTAGTCAAGTTAAACTAATTATGAAATTCGGAAAATTTTAAAATCAAATTTTGAATATAATATACTTGATAAATAAGAACAAATATTAGATAATGAATCTTTTTAGGACCTAATTGGTATTTAATTTTAATTAATTCTATTTTCAATTAAAGTTTAATTATATTTATAATTCAATTAAATTTCTAAAAAGTGCGAGTTTTATATAAATAAATGTACTCTCCAGAAAAATAGTATTCTTGTTTCGCACACCATTTGTAAAATTATCTCAACTTATTCGTATAAATATTATTAAGAACACTTGTACAATTACGATAATTTTCACATGACATATAAACTTTTAAGGGAGTTGCGAAAGAAAATCAAATTTAATAATAGAGTACTATTTATGATTGATAATTCGTTGTTAAACGAATAATCATATTACAAAATTGAAATGATGTTAAAATATTTTATTTTTATTTTTCTTATTCTGTATTTAACGAAATTGCATCTAGATTTTTCAAGAATATCATATATAGAAATTGTTATAATAATTTTGTGAATAATTTCGAATTTTACTTGTGATCCTTATCATAAAATTATATAATCCGTAAAACTGCTTACATAAGAATAGAGGATAATTAAATCTAGCATGTTTTGCTTTATTTATTTCTGATCCACATTTTCGATTTGGACATGGAAACAAGTTTTGATTTCATGTTTACCGTACTGATACTCGGCTGGGGATTTGGAGAATAGCAGCAGTAACATGGAGTGGAACAATATAAAAAAAATTTCCAAAATCCACGCCAATTGAAGCAGTTCTTACCTTGCCATGACGTCTACCGGTCTGAGGGGTCTGGAAGCTGTCATATGAAGCCCGCCTGCTCGTCATCCCTAAAAAAACAGCAGTAACATGGAGTGAAACAATCAAAAAATGCAAAATCCATGCCCACTGAAGCGGTATCTTACCTTGCCATAACGTCTACCTGTCTGAGGGGTCTGAGGGCTGTCATACGAAGCCCAAAAGGGTTATTCTTTCCTCATCATGAAAACGGGTAATTGCTCAAATATTTGAGAGGGGGAACGAGAGAAGCCACATCGAATTCCGTGGCAATGATACAAAATGAATGATCCAAGTGGGAACAAAAACGAACTTAGTAGTTTAGATAGTATGAAAAGCACAAAGCTAGAAATTACCCAAACATATGAAAAGCAGAAAGCTACAAATTACCCAAACACTTTTCATTGTAATTCTCAAAATGATGCAATGAAAAATCAATATTTCGCTCGCCTATTCTACAAACATTGCAACATAGCGACGAAATCAAAACACTTTTCGGAGTAGATAATGTCAGTCGATCTAACCAAGAAATAAATTTCATGTAAAAGCACACAAGCCTAGCATACTAGTGGATCTTCAACAGAACAGACAATCAATGAACAATTTAAGAATTACTCGCACATATATCAAGTTCAAAAGATGATACTTGCTATATCCCAAAATTAGTTCAGTGGAATGTCGTAGCCACCATAAACCAGTAAAAGGTATTCTAATATTTTACATCCATATCCATCGTATTGCAGGCTCCAACAGGGTAGGCACAGTCAAGATGTTCTAACATGTACGTTCGCCATATTCTTCAGACTTTTGAGTCATCAGTATAACCATTTTTATGTTTTGTTCAAAGCAGCGCAGTAATTCATGATGTACTGAAGATGCTGTAGTCGTTTGAATAAACCAGCTGCAGCAGTGATACTAAACTTCTGCTGCCATTTTCAATGGTATATCAATGGTAAAGGCCCAACTTCTTTTGATATTGTGGTTAGAAAATCCTTGTAGGAACGAAGACAGCTGCCGGGGACAATTCATCAATAATCTTATTTGACATGCCAAAAGGCAAACAAATGCAGAATCTATTAAAGGTATGGAGACCCGCTAACATAATGAACAAAACCATTGGCGTTATCACGGTTATGCCTCCACCGCTGTTTCTTTTTCATTCCCTTCTCTTTCACCGAGTTGTTTTTTTCATGCTCAACTTTCCTAGCCTCACCATTCTCTTTCGACTTTCTCTTACCACATTTCTCTTTTGCGGAAGCTTTCCTTTTCTTTCCAGTGGACAGCCCCCTACTGTATTCAGCAATCCCATTTCCACGTGGCAGTGCTTCTTCTTCATCAAACTGCCAATTACCTAAAATTTCCTCGTTGTCATACAGCATTTGTAAAGGCTCTCCAGCTCCAGGTATCAGACTATTAAATGTCAATCCACCATTATATCCCCCTTTGCGCTCCAGCAAAAGTGGATCTGGTCTAATTATTGTACCCAGAATGCTTCTCTTAGGTCCTAGGCTTAAGATAATTTTTGGATTTGTCAAGGTCGAATATGCCATTGCAAAAGCTGATCTAATCTGTCAGAAAATGAGTAAGCAGATGTTCAGGTAGGACATACAGTAATAAGGGAAGAAGTTCTCTTAATTACATCATCATTGAAGCGTGAAAAGAGATCAACTCACATTGATGACAGGTATTCTAGAAACAGAAATAATGAGAAAGCGAGCAAAGTTGCAATGATTATTTAGCATCATAAGTATCAGAGTGGATGATATGTTACTAACGATTACATAAATAAGATGTGATGAAGAGTTTTTCCCAAACATTTATTGTTGAGCGCCTTGAATTTCTTGTTTGGAATAAAGAAATTGGCAAGGATAATCTTAGTAACATTAAATTGCCTACTTTACTAACCAGAAAAGAAAACCAGCACTTTTTGTTCTTTAAACACACAAACCAAGCTGAGGTTTATATCTCTTGATTTTCCAATTGTAATTCCAAATATGCTCATACTCTTTGTTTGAAATGGTCAGATAGAAGTCAAGTAACATTCTTACATGGACTCGTGCAGATGAAACATATTGTCATAAAGCTACATGTAAATGATAATTATCAAGTCAAACTCATTTATAACATGAAACAAGTCAACCAGATTCCACAATTCTACAACTTAGTATCTCTGTCTAACAGGTGCTAGAGAGACCTGCAAAATTTGATGTGCTCAGAAGATATAAAGACATTTTAAACAAACCTGGAAATAATTGAATGAGTTCTTTCCAATGTCATTCTCCGGTGCCTAGTTCAGATAAACAATTTTAGTCAACCAAAAAACGAAAAAGAAATACATATTCTAAGAGTAAAGATCAGTTCCAATTTTCATAACATAGTTTTCAAGTGGACCTTATGAAACTTAAAACAAGGTCCAGGTATACAAAGACAACAAAAGTGGGGAAGAAAATATAAGATAATCAGTAAGACCTCCTGCTTTCTTATGGAGTTGTCAACACAGAGACAGATAAGCCTGGTTGGTTATTTTATATCAGTGAATAAATATTTATAAACATGACGAGATTCAATCCAGAAATCTCGGAAAATGGTTCTCTAAATCAACTCTATTTACAAATAGTCCTTTAGGTAATGAATAGCAACTTGATTATGCAAGGTAACCTGTGGATCTTCAATGGCAATGAGAAATGGTCGTCCTTTGTTCATAAACCTAACAGACAATAAAGAGAGAGAACAAAGAACATTAAAAGAAAAAAAAAAAAGAAGGCTTAATGCATTAAGAGGCCCCTAAAATTCACAGGTTAGTGCTATTAAGGCCTTTTAAGTTGAACAGATTTGGTGCTCTAAATCGCACAAAATTGAACTTAGGAGCCTTAATTGCTGAAGCATGCGAACTTCGTAGGCTTCCATATGTGTTAAGCCACCAAATCAAACAGGTTAGTTATGGAACATCCAATAATTGACACATCATCCTGAACAATTTACCCTTTAGTACGCTTTGAAAAGAAAATACCAGCTCCATTGCAGGAAACACCAACATCTGCTATGTTTAATTTGCGTCCATAAAAATCAAAAAAGTGTATCTGCTTACCAGAAATAACAGATTAGTAAGACAAGGAGGTTGAATTTGTTTTTGTTACAATTACTATGCTTTCATCATCCCCTTCATGCCTCTCAAATTAAATTCACCAGAAACAAAATACTCTCACTATATTCAAGCTACTGAAAGATTACAATTAAGCTTTAATACACACAGACCTACAAACTGTGGATTCCAGATGTAAACCTTATTGTTTGATTTCAGTTGCACGTCTTTTGGTATTTTAAAATTAGAAATCAACTCCAACAAGTAAAAAACTGTTAATGCTTTCAACGAATATTTCAACAACAATTAACAGAAGAGAATATTTTGTTTAATTTTTTTTATTGCAACCGTTGAAAATTATGTACTTAATGGAGTTGATTGAATTTTTCAATACTGTAAGGAGGTAAGGAGATCTAAATCTAAAGTAAAACCAAAGAAGGTTTACTTTTCCTGTGCAGATTGCATATGATCAATGTAAAAATTAGAAATACACACCAAAAGGACCCCCAAGTTCTGTTCTGGAGAAGGGTGATGGCCAGCGAGATTCTGCAGAGGACAATACATCAATGGGGAAGACAACATGAGTAGTTGAGAAACGTAGGGAGGAAACAGGATAGCATGATCCAAGATGCAACAAAATGAGAAAAATTAGCATTTAAAGGGTCTTGGAAATGAGACATCATAGAGAAAATAGAACATTCAGTAGCAACTAATAATGCCATTATAACCATCTTCCTATTATATTCCCCTTGATATTACGCTTTATATTTTGATTTATCAAATGTATATTAACTCTCCTCATCTCACACTATCAGACCCCTTCCAAACAACAAGTTGCATGAATGTAATATGATGTTACACAAACTTTCTTTAACCTTGTAACTTTTATTCAATGATGATAAGAAACAAATTTTCCCTTGTTAAATGGAAGGGTCTGTTCCTCTCACTTCTCATAGCCCAAATGTCAAGCAGCACAGTTCTGTGTTAAATGACTAAAATCTGGACCCAAGTAGAACTTTGAAATTATGTCTTCCATTCACCAATAATTTTTCATTCACTAAAAGGAATAATATGCAGGCATATCATATCAACAAACTTATATTTATTAATGAAAAGATTATACAATTTCCAATGCGAGGAAAAATTAACATAATGCTGTAGTTAAGAGAAAACTGAAAACAAACACAACCATAATTGTGAAGTTTGCATCATTCAGCAGATGAAGTTCGAATGAAATATTTCAAGAATATGCATGGGAATTTCTTGTACAATAAATATCATACTCATGATAACATCAAGCCCTTAGTCAATCTAAAATCCAACCAAGAGAATAGACCAGCCAAACGCAGAAACATTGCGATATCCAAAATCATATTAATTAATTCGATTACCTGTAGCATTGCCATGAGCATGACAAGCAAGGCATAAGAGCTTATGCCACCAGAATACACCTGCATGATTTTGAAGACTCTTGAATTAGCCAGAAAGAGGGTAAGAACTTATAAAATCATGTTATGTCAATCATATTACACCTCATTGAGTTCTCTTTGTTGTAAAAACACTTTCAAAATCAAGCATAATGGTCGCAGTGGAGGTATTTTGGATACTGCATCCTACAAACACAAGCAAAGAAATCAGTGGATTTAACTACTATCAAAAGAACAAAAAAGAAAGAAAATTTGAAAACAAACAAAGTCGTCTAGATTTTCTCTTTTTATCTGATACTATTTTCTCTTTCTAAGACCAGAATATCTACTGCAGAGTCCAAAACAGCAGTGCAAGAAAATATAAACTGTATCCTTATCCAACCTCTAAATCCAGTGTAAATAAAAAAAGTTGAAAGCGCATGAGCATGGTAAGGCAAGCAACCAATATCAAATAATTTTTCCCAAGATTTGCCTCCCATAATAGACAATAATGTTCGTTGTGGACTCAATTCTATTTACCAAACCTGGGACATTTACATATCAACACTGTGGCCAAAATATCTTCCTAATCCATGCAAGGGTTTCAAGTTTAAAAAGAAAACCATTCTATTAGAAAAAAGAAATGCTAAAGAACTGATTATTACATATGAAGAAAGTAAATAACATACCCTAATAAATTCTGCTGCTTTTGGTCCATTATCCACATCAAAACTGTGAACCATTTAACAACTTATCAATAAGTAATACAAAGAGCACCGTTGCAAAATAGAAAGACCTTAAGCACCATGAGGAATTACAAAGGTTAGCACCAAAATTTCCTAACAGGCTTCTGTTCTAATCAAAGTAGTTAGAAAATGCCTAACCTACTGAATCATAAATCATCAAAATAAAAAAGATGCAAAAACTTATATGGCTAAAGATGTGCAAAGTAACCTACAGAAGGAATCTCAACTCCACTGAATTTCAGCCTCATATTGAGCATCTCAGAAGTTCATTTCTCATCTTTACATTCCCATCAATTTTTGAAATCTTTATCGTACAAACATGTTAATCCAAATCAAGCCCTTGCATGATAAACGAGAAATTAAACAGGGTTTACTGACAATAGTAACAATTTTAATACATAGAATAAGAAAAGAAGGAATTCTTGACAGTGTTAAAAGAATAACGACATCAATCCAATTATGATACTTGACTTTGTCAGTAAGAGGCTTGATATGAAAAGTTACTTTTACTAGACAGAAATCCATATTGGGCTTTCATAAAATATGGAAATGGCCAGTTACGTAACAAACAAATTGTCTTTCTTTATTGAATTTATCGGTAAGAGGCTTGATATGAAAAGTTACTTTTACTAGACAGGAATTCATATTGGGCTTTCATGAAATATGGAAATGGCTGGTTGTGCACCAAACAAATTGTCTTTCTTTATTGACCAAAGCGCAAATAACATGTGTCCTTACTTCCATCCCACTATTCTTGTTTCTTAGCCTACTTGCTAATTGGTTTCAAAAAAGAAATTTGAAAATGGTGAACAGGAACAGAAAAAATGGACGTCAAGCTGACAGACATAACACTAGCTCAACAAGAGAATCGACACTAAAGAATGCTCAGCTAAGAAAGAATAGCAATCCATCAACCATCCAGTATAATTAATAGTGCCACATATACAAGGCTAGAGTAAACCTTATGTCAAATGAAACACCACTGTTCTTCTCAACAAATTTAACAATTGGAACACGGGCTTTGGCTATCACCTGAAGCATTAAACAAAAGCCTGCTTAGAAAAAGTTATTTCAATAGTTGCATGTCTAGCAATCAAAGAACGCAGACCTGAATCTTCTTTGCAACTCCTTTTACAGACAATGCCCTAGAAAGAGCCTGCAGACCAACTTGTGGAGTTTTGATACCTGAATCCAGAATCACAACCTGCAATTAAAAGCATCCAAAACGCACGCTTGAACTTAATCAACTAGTTATCAGTTCCTAAACTTTCTTTTCAAGATTAGGCACATCCTTACATCAATATCACTCGTAGGAAGATAAAGTCCAGTCCTGAATGATCCAAAAACTTCCACCTATAAATCAAATAACAATAGCATATGCTCTTATTCCAGGCTTCCATATATTATAATATCAGGTGTGTTGGCCGAGCATATAGATTCATAAGATTCTTGCCTTTACCTTGCAATTAGGCCATATATACTTAATAAGATCAGAAACGCCTTCTACTGCTGTATTGCGTGAAGCTTGCTCCTCAGGGGTTGGAGAGAGAAAATCACAAAAGTCAACTATCTCTGCAACATCCGGTACAAAATGTTAACCAAAAAGGATCTTAAGAAATCAATCATCTCATCTAGAACTTCACAATAGTAACAAACTTTAACACTATCAAACGCCAACAAACTTAAATTTCTACAAAAAAATTTCATGCATGAATTGCCTCGGAAAATTTTTAAGATGATATCTTTCTTTTTCTATTCCTAATATTGATGCAGTAGCAAACTCAATTCCATTACAAGTCCAGAATTAGAATCACTAATTTATATGCACAATACAGAATCTACAATTTGATGGCAAATATGGTGTCAGCTAAAGAGCAAGTATGTAAAAGATCGTTTCAAACTAAAAATATCCTTGTCTAATGTTATCGTCTATTCAAAACCTTACCTTTATGTAGCTGCATCATCGGACTCCTGAAGTTACTACACCCTATAAACCAAGCACCCTCCATCCTCGTCGCCGCCACAGGAGTCACTGGCTCAACTTCTTCAATCTGCACCTTCTGATCATCGACGGCGTCTCCGTCGTCGTATGCAATGTCGAGAGACAAGAAATTAGGGGCGGCGGCATCGGGGGAAGTAGTAGGAGCAGCAGAAAGAGAAATTTCATTGCGGAAAACAGTGTAAGTCTCCAAAAAGTCGGCGTGGGGCGAGTAATTTGGGTTTAGGGTTAAGGTATCGTAGAGAGGAACAGATGGGATAACGTCAGTTGGAAGCTCCATAACAAAAGGTTATGTTGTTCTTGCAAAATTTTAGGGCTTTTGGTTCTGGGGAGAGGGAAAGACAGAATTGAATTCTATTTTTGGTCGATTGATTTTGATTAATAAAAAAAACAATTACACTTCGCGTTACTATTTTTAGGCAGCTTTAAGGTTCAGGGTTTTAGTTTTACAGATTTAATAATGATGCATCTTAAAGAGTTCTACTCTAGGATTAAAAGATAAAATCAAGAGGTTTAAATTAATGCGACTATAAAATTAATAATTATCTCATGTGATTGCAATTCGAGTCCAATTCAAATTTTTAATTATTTACGGGCTATTTGGAAATCTTTAAATTGAATTCATTAACTAATTGGATTCAATTACATTAATGAGATTGAATTGAATTCAATTTACACTGTTTGGAACAAAATCAATAATAATATAAATGGATTCAATTACACTGTTTGGAATGAGAATAAATATAGTGAGAAATGATAATGAATATTATTATTATTATTATTATTATTATGGTTGGTTAAGAGGAAGGAATGATTACTATTACCATTAACAGTAGTTGATTTGTAAAAAATATTGAGAAATAAAAATTTATTA
>JAOTBA010000005.1:24321229-24339251 GCA_025629845.1 Erythroxylum squamatum
TAATAATAATAATAATAATAATAATAATAATAATAATAATAATAATAATAGTGGAGACTATAATGGATATTTTGGTCTTTTTGTTAGTTATTCCTTTGTCATCTCAAATTTATGTTTTCAAACCATACATTGGCATACATCATCATTAGAAATTCTTGGGAATAAACCAAACTAAGTAATACCTATTCCATTCTATTTCTCATCTATTCTATTCTTAAGAATAAACATTCTATTCCTTATCTATTCCAATAGGTGAACCAAACACCCTGTAAGTGTTTGTTTGGTTTAAATCAAGAATTGGTTCTTAATTTTATGTTTTAAGAGGTGTTTGATGTGTTTGTGAGTGTTCAAAAATAGGAAATTGAAGAATGGAGAAGATGTTGGATACATGCATGAAGGCAAGATCGTGTATGGAGAAGCTACATGGCTCTTTAGCACGATCGTGCCAGGAGGTGTCTCTAGGTGCGAGTTTTATTATTATATAAAACTTGCTCAACAATAATGAAATTCACGAATCAAGTAATGCAATCTTGGAGGTTTTAACTAGAAAGATATTTTAGTTATTCAACTGAGGGTTAGTTGTTAATAGTCTTGAGAAACAAATCAACATAAGATATAAATTTTTACAGTCCAATAATCAATAATTTAAGTGCATGATAAAGGGTTAATTTTTAAGATATCTTAGGCGGATTGATCACCTAGGCATTACTTGCTTGTTATTGTTTAATTGTAGTGCTTTCTTCATAATAGTCCATTCTTGTGTTAAACCTTAGTTTAGTTTGTTTTGTTTTGTTTTGTTTTCAATTAAATCCATAACCTGATTCGGCAGTTAGATAATAAAAAAGGGTTAATACTAGTATTTACGGTATTTATGGGATCGATTCGTATTTGCTAGTACTAGATATAACTACACCATACACTTAACTTATAATATCACAAAACGACATTAATCGTTTTATATGAATAGATCAATAATAATTTGAAAACGTTGCTCGCAAACCTAGAGATAAATCAGCATAAATCATCTAGATTAGGGTTAATGTAACACCCACATATCCCCTAGGAGGATATACAAATGCCGCACAAAATAGAACTAAAACATGCCAAACATTCCAAAGCACTTCCAGAATCCAAGCAAACATACATTACATATCATTAGATGTTATTTGAAAAATATAACATATCATATAACGGTACTTATCAAAATACATGCCATAAATTCAAAAGCTAACATGTATTAAGGTTATTACAAACCATCAAATAAGCAAAATACACTAATACATCACACAAAAAAACAAACTAAAAACATTTCCAAAACAAAACACAATCTTCTTAGCCACTGCGTTTGTCTTTGTCCCAGTCTTTAAACCTTCCTATCATAACCTACACGGAGGCAAAACTACTGTGCAAAACATATAGCTTAGTGGAGAATAACTAAACAAGATGTAATCTGGTGACTGTTTCTAACAGTCGTCTAGCACTCATATGCACTAAATCATTTTTAAATCACATACAACCTGTAATTGTTCAAATTAAAGAATAATCCCACATTATTTGCACCGGAACAAAATATAACATATCAAAACAGGAAATACTTGCTTCAGAACAAAACTTACAAGTATCTGAACAAAATGCCATAATATTGAAACAGAACTTGCAAGTATCAAAACAAACTTGAATGTGTTAGAGCAGAACTTGATTATATCATAACATAATTTAGTTATATCAGAACTGAGCTTAGCTTATATCAGAATTGAACATATATCAGAACACAAAACAAGTTAGACTACTAATTCTTTTTACAGAAGTGGGTAATGGGACTAGAACAGAAGATACTATGATTGGTATCATAGAACAGGAGAAACTTATGTCTTAGTATTAGAAGATACTGTTGTGTCAAATATCAGGAGACACCAAAGTGTCGATATCAGGAAACACCGAAGTGTCAATATCAGGAGACACCTTAGTGTCACAGGAGCAGCTGTAGATCCTTCTAGGCATGCTTATTTATCCACGACTAGGACTTGATAGTTTTAAAACAAAACATTTCAGATTTCAGAATCACTTGTAAAAGATACAATATATATCATATGAATTATTTCATTTTGCTCATATGGGATATAATCATTCACATTTAATCAAACTTAACATGCCTTGTGAACAAAAACATTTGTAATAATAATACATTAAGTAATTACACATTACATATAGTCACACAAGTTTCCAATTCTCAAACATTCACAACTAACACATTACTCTTGTTCTTTAAATCACATTAGCATTCATAAGTAGACTTCATTCCTTTAACAACTTATAAGTTCCAAAATTAGATACTTTTTTTATCTAATAACAACTTCCTTAAGTTATTACTTCAATTAAAAATCCAAATCTTATTCAACCTTTAATTAACTTATTCCACATAAAATTAGGTTCATTTTACACCTTAATTAAGTCTAATTACACCATTATAAAGTATCTTAACCTTATATAGTCCAACAATTGCCCAAAACCAACCTTTTCTCCTTCCTAAGTACTTCCCAAGATTGTGGGAATAAGCCTTATAAAACCCACAATCGCAGGATAAGTGAATCGAAGGTTCACTCACTTCGGTTCACTCACCCACAACCATCATTTTGTTTCCAAAAACTTGACTTCTTTACTTCCATTCGACACACCTTCACCAAAGTCCATCAATTTCACTTCAATTCTACCTTATTCATGATTCAATACCTCATCAAATTCATGTCCAAACTAATTCAAAAATCATTCATAAGGAAACTCACAATCCATAATATTTCATGCTTAAAAATCCAAAGCAAAAGCTATCAACAACTATCATGTTCTAGACCTCAATTCATCATCAATTCAATACATATTCTATCTATTTCAAACATCACATAATTCATAACACAACATGCTATCACGTGTATAATTCCCTGACCTTCTTAACTTCAAAGAACAACTCCAAAGAAGCAAGCCAACTAGTCCTCCAAGCAACCATACATAGCTTCTAGACCAAGGTGCAAATTTTAGCATCAACAAAACAATGGCACAGAAAATAGCAAGACTTACTTCTTGATTCAGTAACTTACAAGAACTCTAAGTGATGATGATCCAAATTGAAGCAAAAATCCAAAAATTATGAGTGAAAGAGAGGTTTCGGTGGAGAGATGAGAAAAGAGAGATAAACCATAGCAGAGAAAGTGAACAGTAGAAACAAAGCCAATGTTAGAGACATACCATGTGTAAGATGACTCATCTTGCTTTAGGGACACTTGTTACATAAAGACACAAGCCACATGTCCTCTCCCTAGATAGCACACATGTTCTTCTATAGGGTTGCCAAATGTCACCAATATATTAGGTCATTTGTCTCTCACTTATTGCCGCCACTTGTCAATGCATCAGCTATGTCAAATGTCATTCAATGTATAGGCCTAGTCATCCACTTTTCATGTACCAACTTATCTTACCACTTGATATTTTCCTAGTCCAAATGTATATTTTAATACCTCAATTTTCTAATGGTGTTAATTAATTCTAATTCACTAAGTATGATCCATCAAACCAAAATTCAAGTCATATGCAATTCTCAATCATATCACAATTTTTAACACCTATCATACATGTACTTTCATGAACAAGTAACATTCTAACTAGGGTACAATTTGGGGCCTTACAGTTAAACCTAATAGTGAAATTCACAAATCAAATAATGAAATCTTAGGACTTTAATTAGAAAGATATTTTAGTCAATCAACTAAGGATTAGGTGTTGATAGTCGAGACGAAAGATATTAACACAAGATAGCTTTAATTAAATTTCATAATAAAGGGTTAATAGCTTAAGAATTCTAAAGGTGATTTATTACCTAGGTACTATTTATTTAATTTGGTCAATTCTCTTGTGATCTACATCCTTAGTTATTCTTTATGTTGAGTTTCTAATTTAGTCTTATTGTTTTAATTAAACGATAACTTTAATTATCAGGTAGATAATAGAAAAGAAGTAATTATTAGTATATGAAGTCTATAGGATAGAGATCTTAGTTATCAATTTATATATTATCCAATAATATTAGAACTCATTCAAATAACAAAAAGATTATGAGATATCCAAAAAGTTGGATATAATCATATAGATCCATTGAATAAAATGTTTGTTTCAATGAATATTTATAGAAGAATGATTCATAAGATAAGTAGTAGAAGAAGTTTGAAAAGTTTAAATCTCATGATAATAAATCCAATTGGAAGTAGTGCTTTTGTTGATGCATTTTATATATAGTTGAAAGGTTATGAGATGTTGAAAGATTCACATTCATAACGAATTCAAAGTGTTTGTATCGGAGATAATTGTAAGTTTATCATATTTATAAGAAGGTAAATAGGAGTATAATTGTACTCTTCAGTAGGAGTGTGTAGATACATTGTGCCCATATAAAACAATAATTCATATTTTTTAATTGTTGAAGATTTAGTAGTCCAAGAGCAACTCTTATTGGATACACAAAGATAACAACTTAATTTTGGGAATTAAATCTATAATGATAGATACAAAAGTTATTTACCTGTTTTAAGTCTAAGTCCATGCATAATGCAATGAATGTATTTAGTATTTGAAATATATAATAATTGTGAAGGGTTAAAGATATCCATTATTCTGTATATAAGTTGATATTTTAGTTCAAGATTACAAGGATATTAACTTTATCGGCAAATCTTAATTAAGGTATATTTTACTTAGAATAATATTATTTTGAGATTGAAAAATACCAATGTAGCATTAATTGATAATCGTGTCATAATACATTTTTTATTTAGTGAAAATGATTATTTTGATAAAGAAGTTCTTTAATAAAATTGATATAGTTTCTAGTGTTGTTCAGACATTAATGTACTATAGAACAAAAAAATTATTGGGCATGCAAAAGGAGTTAAGATCTAATTATGTTTTTAGGTAGTTTCTCTTAATTATGATGATAATTGAGATAAAATTATAAGATTTAAGCAAGTATTCACTATAAAGAATCTTGTTGAATTATCTCATTATCTTAGCTGTAGCATGATTGTCATATAGAGATATAATATAAAATATTTAAACAATTGGCTTAATGTAAGTGGGAGATTATTAATTTATGCCTTACAACCAATCAGTTAGTTGTAGTTTAGTGACATAATTATTTAAAGAAAATATTTATCTTCCATATATTTAGGTGTATATGATAATGTACATAAGGTAAATATACATTACGAATGAAATTATAGTGAGATATTAATTATAAGATTCATATTACATTTATGTATTATCCCTAAATTGTTCTTAGTCATTATTTTATTGAGATTAGATATTAATAATGTGTAAAATGACTAGCATATGCTATATTTATTCCTTATGAAAGAAGTAGTCGATCTTATATACTAAAGTATAAAGATACTTAAATAAATATATGGGTACTTATTAGATATCAAGTTCACTAAACTGACCCGATATGAGAATTTCATTTAGAACATTACTTGTATATCTATGAAAAATTTCATTAGGATGATTATGTAAGTAATCCTCTAACTTGAGATCTCCAAAGTATCTCATGTATAGATTGTTATGTTTTGATACTATTTATGACTTATTCTAGTTAAGGACAACTCAATCGATAGTCATTATATAGGACAAACTATATGAAGGTTGTTGAGTAATTAATAAAAAATTCATTACCTTAAAATAATTTTGGAGAATATTTTATTGTTCTCAATTAGTATTGATTCAAAATATCCTTTACTAAAGTGGAATGAAAATTTGAAAATATTTTTCAAATATCTTTAATTAAATCAATTACTAAAAATCGAGACTAATATAATTGGTCTCAAATAAAGTAGACAATTTCATAGTCTATTTCTAATCAAAATATTGTATGATAAATAATAGAAAAAATCATGCACAAAAGTCGTAGTCAAAATTACTTTAACATTGTTAAATATTTAGGCGGTTATGATGCCTTACTAGACGTCACTTTTAAACTATGAAAACAAATTATTTAAATAGATAATTAAAGATAAATTAAAGAAGTTTAATTTATCTGATACTAAATATGATTTATGATTATAATTTATATCCATCGTTAACATATCTAAGAACTTAATAGATCACACATAAAAAATAAGTAAAAAAGAGAAAATGAAATCACTAAAATGAAATACTTAATAAATAAAGAGCAACATGAGATATTAGATTCTATTAGCTATTTATTTAGAATTAATTATAATTAAATTTTAATTAAAATTAGAATTTTATTCTAATTACATCACTAAAAATTCCAAGCCCTATTTAAAAATACTTAAGCTTAAAAGATGTTAGCACTTTTTACCTAACCTTTTTTATAATTATTGTGGAGTTCTCTAAATACGTAATTCAACATAAACAATAAGAAAATGATTAAGTTTCAAAATAAAATAAAAATTATGATTTATACTTAGTTATATTTTATATACTAATCATATTATAAAATTTAAATAATTTTAACTTTTTAAAAATTTAATATAAAAAATTTTATATTTATTCCACCGTGAACACGAGATCATATCACACCAATTTTCCAATGATGATTCATGCATCCAACTCCAAGCCAAAACTGGCAGTTTCTCCACTCACGTTCCATATTCATTTTGGCCTGTGGTGTTTGGATTTTGTCGTTTATACAAGCCATAAATCCTGACATGAAGAAAGTCTGGAGACCTCATTTATACATGCACCAATTGTCAATGAGCGTGGACAAAATGTTTCCTTGTTGGAGGGAAAATATGTTTTTACGGCTTGAAAATATAGCCTTTAGATAGTTGAACACCGCAACTCTACCGAATATATTCACATCATCAAGTGAATGAGCGAATTACATCCATAACATAGAGCATCATATAAAATATACGAAGGTTGCCCATTGAGGCCATATTCCAAATTATCACACGTAGATTTGAGGAACAAGTAACTGTCGCACGTTCATTTCTTCGTCTTAACATCATCGTCCTCGTAGTTGTCGTCGTCGTACTCGTCATTACCATCAATGTCCTCGTCAGCAATCTCGAAATCCTCGTCATCAAAATCACGACGGTCATCTTCATCGAGAACACCATCGTTCACTTCATCGTCGTAAAGTTCGTGACCCCTCTTGCGAGCCTCCATTCGACCCAACGGGTCTTCATTAAAAACCGACTTGTTTTTGTCTTCATCGCCAAGAAAGAAGTACTGAGGACGTAATCTAAGATCGGAAATGAAGTGGGTAGTGGTCTCGACGGGCGCACTCAAAAGCGGAGAGCTGCGGAGAAGGAGATTAAGAGGAGCTGACATGCCGTTTTTCCGCAGAATCATCGTCCTCATTGCTGTAGCCATTTGCAACGAAACAATAATAGAAACTCTGATTGCCTTCGCCCTGCTCTCGTCGGTTAATGGAGGCTACACTGTAGATATATGCATATATATATATAGGTGGTGTTGAAGGGGTTTAGGGTTTTAGGAATGGTTCCGGAGAGTTCGCTTAGTCATATGTTTTTACCTTTGTGCCCTTCTTTTTTTTCTTAAAACGACCGACGCCAACATTTTAGGTTGCGTCCGCATAATTTGTGGAAATAAATATGCTGTTCGTTGGAATTATAATTATCATGGAGAGCATATATGAATATACAAGTTTGTGTTGAATAAATTTAAATGAATAGCAAAAGATATTTTAAATTAATTAAAGCAACAATTTTTTGCCGTAATTTTACGTCTAGTTTTTAAACATTTTTCGTATAAAACGAAAAATTTTACTTAAAAAAAGAAATTTATTAAAAATAAGATAGAAGAGGTAAAATCAAAAAATTGGTGTAGAAGATCTCAACTTAAATAAATGCAATCATCTTACAAAGACAAAGGAAAAAAAAAGATATTTACATTGTCATACTAATATGGGAAAGAAATGACTTTCTGTCGATAACTCCTTAGCAAAGCAGTTCAGATTTACTTTCAATAGTTAGTTTAGGCTTTCTATTGGCCGCGTTAATCCTTCCATTTTGCACAACTTTATCATTTAGTTACATAAACAAGTTTGTATAAGGACACCTGGGGCATTTCGTATCTCATCAATTTCTATAAAATTTTAAAAAATTATTATAAAAGTCAAATTAAATAGAGATATTAAGAGTACTAATTTTTTCAAAAAAATCATTTTAACCTTTAGGTTAACTAGAGCAAAAGGGTGTTAAATATATGTCATAGACACCATTAGGCCCTCAAATAAAGATAAGATTGAATATCAAATAAAGTTACATTCAATAAAATTGTCACCCTATCTTATTGAAAAAATATAAAGAAAAATCTAAAAGAAAGACACCTAAAAAGTCTTAACCAAAATTGAATTATGAGCAAAATTAAAAATTGAGAATTTATTTAAAAGAAGAAATAAACATCTTTGCGAGGAAAATGAAAGGAGACTTAAATGAAGGAAATAGAACTTGTAATCCTTTCCTCAAGCTCCTAAATAGATTACCCTAGACTGTTCTAGGGTAAAAAAGTCTTTATGTTTATTTTTTCCACCTTTCCTATGTAAAGATAACCTCATTTTACTGTTTATACTAACTACTTTTTGAACCTCCAAACTTGTACCACCCTGATATGGAAATGTCTGCTGCTCCTTCAAATATTGAAAATGTTTTTCCTAATGAGAGGCAAAAAACTCCTTCTGCTATTCTCAAACCTGTCGATGCTCAAGCAATCAAGGATTAACCATCCTTACCAACTCACGTGAGCATGGTCTAGTATTGTTGGAGATGATGTTGCTAGCTTGAAAATAACTTACTTTCCTCTCAGAAACAATCCTAACATTGTAATCCCTCCTATGGAAGTGTTGAAGCATGGTGTCAATAGGTGGAGGAATTCCCTAGTGGGCTACTTCATGGACAGAAGACCATCATTCCCCCGTTGTGAAAAGTTGGGCATAGGCAAAACAAGAAAGCTACAGCCTCACCAAGGTGCTTAAAAATCTAGAAGAACTCTTTATATTACATTCCCCTCTAAGATGGTTGTAAGCAAAATTTTGGAGTTATGACCATAGCTTTTTCTTAAGGAAACCTTTAATCCTATAGGTATGGAAACCAGGGATGGAACTTGACAGGAATAAGATAAAAAAAGTTCCAATTTAGGCAAATTTACATAATATCTTATTAGAATATTGGAGGATAGTTGGGTTTAGCTATCTAGCAAGTTCCATTGGAAAACTATTATACTTAGATAAGAAAACGATAGAATTGGGAAGGATTGGATATGCAAGATTATGTATTGAAGTGGAAATTGCTAAAGTAATTCTTGAGGAACTGAAGCTGTAAAAGTTATATGAATGGGAATTTTTTTTTGAATCTAACAATAACTGTATCTTATTAGTGGAAGCCTAAAGAAAAGATTAAAACTGAATGGAGGTCAATAGAAAATATTACCAAGGATCCTATAGGGCACCATTTATCAAAAGAAGGAAATAAAAACCTAGAAGGAGAACCATTAGCTAAAAATGAACAGCAGGAATAGGAGAAGTAGGAAGAGTCACAAGAAATTGACACAACTCCTAAGTTTTTGGATCCGAGTCCTAATATGGATTTAACCAAAGAAGATAAGGGTAAAATTACCTCAAGAGGAGAAACAAGCAATAGAAAAAAAAGAAACAATCTTGTAAGAACCTATGTAAGAAGAGATTGAAACTATAAATCAGTTTACAATAGTGATTAGAAGATTTAGGAGGAAAAAGGAAAAAAAAAGGAGTGCCTCCTAACTTAACTCAATGACCATAATAGCCTGGAATGTAAGGGTGATAAATAACCCCAATAAGCAGCTAACAGTGAAGGACTACATAAACTCAATAAAGCTAGTATATAGGGCCTTTTGGAGAATAAAATCAAGGAGAGAAAAAAATATGTAAGTTAAAGTTCATTTGAAAATAAAGGGAAGTGCGTACAAATCATAAAAACCACTTTAATGGTAGAATAATTATAGTTTCCAATCCCTCTCTAATAGAGACTCAATCATGTAGTTCCTATTCATAAGCTATCCATTTAAGGGTAATCCTAAAGGAGACAAACCAAAAGGTATGTATTAGCTTTATATATGCTTTTAATACTAGCTTTCAAAGAGCTAACTTATGGCAAAAGTTACTTCAAATAGCCACAAACATAAATGTGCCATGTTTGATACTCGACGACTTCAACAGCACGTTGTGTCACTCTAAAACTAAAGGGAGTGTGGAAGTATAGGCCCTTGTAGAGACTTTCAAACATGCATCCAAAAGTTGGAAGTAACTGATTTGAGAGGTCAAGGACACTTCTTTACTTAATCAAACAACCAATAAGGGAAGTGTCTACTAAGAAGGAAATTAGACAACACCCTAATGAGCCATAAGTGGCTAATTTTAATCCTAAATGTTGAAGCAAACTTTGGTCCTCTTTAATATCTAATCACTACATCACTGAGGTCTTAAATCTCACTAAAATTTGTGGAAGGTCCCTTTAAATTCTTCAATTACCTAAGTGTGAAGGTTTTAAGAGGCAGTGGAAAAAGGATCTCAAGCAAATGTAGACGAGCATGAGCAATTAAAATGCTTTAATAAATTATGCATTATAAGAAACAGTCTAAAACATCTACATACTAAAATATCTTTTACCCATAATATAGAGGTCAAGGCTATGAAGAACACATTGATAAAAACTAAAAGGAAGTCTATCTAGATCCTCAAAATTTAAGGTTAAAGTAAACATAAAAGAAAGCTTAAGAGGATTATCTCATAACACTAACAATTCATCACTCAATATTGAACCAAAAATCCAGAATTTAATAGATCTAAGATGGGGACAGGTGCACCAACTTTTACTTCAAAACAATTTTTGCAAGAAGAAACATGCACATGATTAATTGTATAGAGGATGATGGAGGAAAATGACAATAGGGCTAGAATGAAGTAAAACATATAGCCAAACAATATTAATCAATTTGCTTAGTTATAGAAAAGCTACAATCCCTCACAATACACCATTGCAATCATTAATGAAGAAAGAAATCACAATTGAGGAAGCAGAAAACCTAACAAGGGAGTTTAGCCAAAGGGATATAGATGAAGCTTTTAAAGGATTAAATCTAAATAAAGCCCCAGGTCCTGATGGATTGAATGGAAAATTTTTCAAAATTGCCTAGACATGGATTGGTGACCAAACCACCAAAGCTTTTCAAGAATTCTCTAGGAGGAGTACAAAGCTGAAAGCACACAATCATATATTTATATGTCTTGTGCCTAAAAAACATTCCAAGCAAAATGGGTGAGTTCATACCAATTCCTTGCGGCAATATCATTCTAATAAACTCATATTCAAAATGTTGGTATTAGGGTTGAAAACTATACTTCGTTCCTTAACCTCAACAACATATGGTGCTTTCATACAGGTTAGAAATATAGGAGATAATATCTTTATTGCTCGGTATGTTTTCAAAGTCTATATGAGAAAGGGAGCTATAAAAATGTGTGTAATAAAAATGGACTTCAAGGAAGCATTTGATTCAGTAGATTGGAACTTTTTGCTACTAGCCATGGAAGGTATGAGATCTCTTAAATTATTTTACAATGAATTAGGGAATGCATAGTTATAGCTACCTTTTAAAGGGGAAAGGGGACTCAGAAAAGAGGACTGTCTATCCATTTACTTGTTCATAATATGTATGGAGGTGCTCATCCAACTAATTACTCACAACATCAGTATAAATCTAGGGGTCAAGCATTATAAAAAGTGTAGAAATATGAAGTTATTTAACATGAAATTTACTAATGACTTGTTCTTCTTCTTTAAGGCTGGCATATCTTTAGTAAATCTAATAATCAAATTAATAAAACAATTTAGTAGCCTATCAGGGATTGAAGTTAATCTTGGAAAAAGGCTTTCACTACTTTCTTGAGATGTAGAACCTCTTAAGTAAGTGTTAGAGAATATAACTCTGATTAAGTCTGCCAATCTGCCTTTCACTTACGTTGGAGTGCCAATTACTACATTGGTATCCTACTATAAGGATTGCAAGCCACTGATAGAATAAGTGGAGATGAAGTTAAGGAATTGTTGTAATAAGAATTTAAGCTATGCAGGAAGAGCTCAGTTTATTAAAATAATGCTTTCTAACCTTTATAATTATTGGATTTCTCATTTAATACTTCCTAAGAAATTGGCCAAGGATATTGAAAACTTGTTAAGGAATTTATTATAAAATGGGGATCTGTACAAAGGTTTAGGAGTTAAGGTCTATTAGAAGGACTTAGGCTACCCCAAATAATAAAAGGGTCTAAGGCTCAAATGCATACAACTCACTAGTAAAGTGCTGATTGCCAAAATAATTTAGAAATTAATAATACATAAAAGAATCTTTGGGTGCAATTGACACATACTGAACACTTACAAGGGAAAAGATTCTGCGAGGTTAAGAGTAGTTTAGATGATACTTAGACTTGGTATAACCTACAAAAGTTGAGAGCTATAATGGCACCTTACATAAAAGCATCGTTGGCAATAGAAGAAACGCATCAGTCTAGTTTGATAACTAGTCCTCTAACGATCCTCTTTATATGGATCCTAATTTTTTTCATTTAAGGCACATGATGAGACTTAAGACTAAAATGAATGAGCTGATTAAGAACCAACATTGGAGCTTCAAACAAAGAGAGTTTGATAGACTAACAAAAGCATCACTTGACTACAGACTCAACTCAGATCGAGAACAAAAAATAATGGATAACAAACAGATCATGAACATTCATCAACAAATTTGTAAGGGATTATTCCTATAATTTGTACTAGAGTTAAATGAAACCAATTGATATGGCTCCTTGGAAATTGCCCAAAGTTTGCATACATGTCCTCAAAGATAGATTAACTTCTATGGACAGAATTTAATGGTCAACCTATATGGACCCTACGAGTGTTTTGTGCTTCAAACAACAAGAAACAAGATATCATTTATACTTTCAATGCCAATTCACATGTAGCATGTGGAATAAAATTAAAGCAACTTGCAATGTATAGGAATTAAGCCATTCTTGGAGATTAATTTAACAGTTGTTATACCATAATAAGAAGAAGGGAGACAAAGAACTCCTTAAGCTAGCATTCAAGACAACAATATATGAAGTATGGATGGAGACAAATAACAAGAAATTCAAGCTCAAGCAAGTGGAGATGACAAACTTCACTGAATCCACCCTTGGAAAAATTAAGGAGCACTTTTTGCTACTAAGGAACAAAGCTGAAACCACAAAAGAAATAAGTTAGAGATAAGGCATCTAGCCTAAATTGTTTATAGTGCATGCAATGAGTCATCTACTAGATAGTGAGGATAAGATGAATTTTAGGTTTTTAATTGTGTATATCTAGTCTATAGAAGATGATGTTGGTTGCTTCTCCTTTTACTTTTAAAGCTATGCCTTCTTTTGGAATATAATTCTTTAATTTCCAAAAAAAACCTTATTAGGCCATAATTATTTTATTTTGAATTTTTAAAAAAGAAACATGTTCAAATGTTTATTGTTAGGAATGCCAAAATTGGCTCGGCCAGTGACTAGACGGAAAGGTACAAAATAACATCGTTTTTCATTTTTTAAAAAAATATATGGTCAGGCTAGGCTCGACAGGCCTACCTGTGACCCATCGGGCTGGGGGCTAGGCCATGAGCCAGCCAACCCCGGCTTGTCTAGCTACGAGCCTGCTAGCTTTTAACCTGGCCCAATGCCATTCCTATTTATTGTTTAGAAAATCTAAAATTTATAGGGTGTTTGAAAAAGATTAAATTAATTTAATGGGATTAAAAGCCCAAACTCTAACTAAGGGATAAAAATTAATTTTAATTAGTTTATCGGCGTAACTAAAAATTATGAATTCAACTAAATAGAAGAAATTATTCCTGATGAGATTACAACCTGATTAATTTTTATATCTTAATCTAAAATAAGATACAAAGTGGGACAACAAGCCTAACTAAATCTTATTCTTATTTATTAAGAAATTGATTTTAAATAGGGAGCATTGGGCTTTTAAAAGAGATCTTGAGTTTTTAAGAAAAGAGTTTGACTTTTTTTAAAATATAATTATTTTTTAGACATTTTTTTATGCTCTCACTCTATGTTTGGTCATGTATTTACATATATAAACCTAAGAAAAAAATAAAGACTTATACATTTTTAGATCAATTTTAAGAATTGACTTCAAGCATTCAAAGTATTCATATTAGGAGCCAAAGTCCATTTTTATTTCAAAACCATTAATTAAGATTGGAATTATTTAAACCAAAGCCTAAGTAAAATTTTCATATGCTTACACTACAAAAAAACGATTCAATTAATAATGAGACTAATAACATAATAAAATATTTAAAAAATTAGTAAAAATTTGTATTGATAAGTAAAGGGATTATAAGTTTAAGGGTTCTATTGACTTTTAGTTACTTAAGTAATAACAATTATTAAGTATTTGGAGCATGTATAACAACATTCATTTCTTAGTACAAAATTAACCTTGATTTTGTTTTAATGATCCTTGGATGTCTAGTTAAGCCTGAACCAAAAATGGTTCAATGTTTCTATCACTCAAATTTTGTTATTGTTGATATTGCTTCCTCCTAGCTCACTTGAAAAGGAAGCAAAATAGTTTCAACCCAAAAACAAAGCAAACAAACCCAATAATACTGTGAGTTTTTATCTAAAGGCCTAATTTTAGAGTTATTCAATAATTATTTATTAATCCAATATCCAAGGAGATATCTTATACTAATAGAGGAAAGAACTCTTAAACTCATTTAGAAATAACTAAAAAATAGTTAAAACAAACAAGCCTGTAAACTTCTCCAAATCTAATAAATGACCATGAAAGCCTTTGATATCAAATGAAAACTAATGATTTGCCAAAATAAACATGCCATAATTTCTTAATGAACCATTTTTTTGATACATAAAATAAAAACAACAAATCTCTATGTCAATAACGATAAATCTATTTTAAAATAAGAATCATATATAACTAAGCCAAAGTCTGAATTGAATGAAAATAAAAGTAATAAAAGGTATGAATATTGAAAAACCAATATTTTGAACAAAAAATAAAATACATAAATAAAACCAAAATAGTACTAAATAATACAAAAAAAACTATTAAAGAAACTAATGTTACCTTGAAATGAAAACAAGAAAGGATTTGACACTTTAATGTTCATTTTTTTCTTAGAATTAAATCCTGTTGAGTTTTCTAACCCCCTCAATAGCATTTTACAAAGAAAATTCTTACAAGAAGTGGAGACGGGGGTGAATTTATGAGAATAGATGAAAAATAATTACCACAAGCTCATAACAAGAATGAAATAAATGTAAATCCTAGAACCTTTAGAGGTTAAAAAGTAAACCTTGTTTATAATCCTAAAATAATGAAAAATAACATTAAAAGTGGAAGAGGGAGAGGATGATCCTTAGAATAATGTGTACATACCCCCAATCTAGTGATGCATTGTTCATATATGGTGGCATGATAGCAGTTAAAAAAATATGACAATTACTGAAAGAGAGAGAGATATGATGAAAAGGAAGTCGAGCATGACATTAGGAGAAAGAAGAAAACTACTTTAACTAGTAGGAGGGAAAAATATTGATGAGGACTAACAGTGAGTGCGAACAGGAATTTTGTAAGTGTAAATCAAGATGGAGTGGTGTGGTATGTGTATGGGAGCTATGTTTAATAAGACTAAAGGGGATCGCTTTAACAAAATTGTAAAAAAAATTGCAATCCAAAACAATTCTTTTTCTATTATAGCCTCCCTAATCTAAATATTGTAGTTTATCTTTGTGATTTGCTTCCTATAAAGCTCAACCTTAGTTGTTTTGGTGGTCATCGTCTTATAGAAATGTGTGATATTTGTATATATATCAGTCCTCCTACCCTATAAATCATTCCAAGCAAGTGTACCTTTGTTCTATAGTATAACATACTGAGTACTAAGTTTTGATCATACAGAGACTATGATTATTAATATTAACCCTCTTTCTATTATCTAATTGAAAATTTAAGATGATAGTGAGTAATTAGATTTAAGATTAAAATAATAAACTAAGGACAAGTCAATACAATTAATAAACTTGATTGACAATTGAACTAATAATTAATTAAAAAGATAATATCTAGAATTCAAATTCCCCTAAGACTTCTCATATAATTATGAATTCACAAATTGATTTAATCTAAAGTACATTAGACTGTAAAAGTTCCTCAATTATTCTAATATCTTTCTCAAAACTATTAACAATTAACCCTATTTTGATTAATTGATATCTATTTAAAGATTAAAAACTCTAGAATTGCATTAATTGATTTACGAATTTCACTGTTAGGTTTAACCATAATCCAAAAGAGTTATGTCAACTTATCTCTAGGTTTGTATATAACTCCTTTCTTATGCTAAATCTAGTCATACAGAGGATTCCTTAATCTCAGTTGCCTAAAATCACATATGAACCAACATACCAATAATATTAATTCAAGAATAATAAAGAACACATAATTGAATCTCAATAAAACTAAAGAATAAATTAAAATAAAATAAAATCATTATAAGGTCCATCCTAGTATTCATCCAATCTGGATACCATAAAGAGTTTAGTTCCTAACTATATCTAACATAACATAAAGTGGTTGTGTACTTTAAATAGGCATATCAATCTTTTTGGAACCAATACGTGTATAAACATACTCAACATAGCCTACTTATCACTCAAAATAGAGGTGTTCAACATAAATCAATCAATAGAACTCCAAACTCTTCAAACACAACCATGTGCTTGCCATGAACCCATAACTCGATCAAAACTGCTTTAAATTGCTCTAAAGTTGCCAAAATTTGTTCCTTTTACTCCAAATAAGTGAATTAGACAATAAAAAAGAAGCAACTTAAGTAATAGAGAAATAAAAATTATTCAAATGAATAAGCAAAATGCACTAAATATTTGCTTAAAAATGTGAACAACTTAACAGTTATCAACTTCCCCACACTTGAGCATTTGCTTAAGCTCAAGCAAAAAATAATTCAAATTTATCAACCCTTCTAAATATCCACCTTTCCTCCATCTTAACCTATTTATTTACACTTAGAATTTCATACCTCAAGAATCAAACCAAAATATAATTAGAATACAACAATCATATAACAAATTTCCACAAGCAAACACCACAAAATATATATTAGCAACCTTTTCGAAATAAAGTGTTTTAAGATTCAACACCTTTACATAAAAGATTCTTTCAATGTAGTCAAAGTGTTTAGGGTAAAAGATCAATGAAACTCTCAAATAAATATATATAATGAATTTTAATAGTAGGCTTGCTAATATATCACATCTCCACCAATACAAAATGAACTAGATGAAAAAAAATTAAAAGGTCTTTAAATCAAGGTGTAATGAGGTTTACATAAAGATACAGTAAGGGTAAATTTTTGGTTAATAAATCTAATTCAATGTAAAATAAGTCTCTAAATAAAATGCAAGTTTGGTACAAAACAAAATTTGAATAGCAAACGTATTTTCTCTTTCTCCTTCTCATAACATCAATTTAAAATACTCATTTTTTTCTTTTCTTTTTTTTGAGCTAAGCTCATTTCAAGATAATTCTTATTTGATTAATTGCAAGCTTATAAGGAGAATGTAAGGAAAAAAATTGTCTTTCTTCATTTTTTATACTTTTAATGTAATTAGATGCTTATTTAATCAATCAAATACAATCTTGCGTGGGTAAATAATCTATATAATCAATAAAAATAATCAATAAAAATAGGTTATTGGCTTGTAACATGGGTAAATAATCTAAATAAAAGGTTAAGGCTCAAATTGGTTACACCTAAAGGACAAAAATAGGGTAAGGTAAAATTTGTTGGACCCCAAACCTGTTTTATTTATTTTGAGGCATGTTTGAAAATTTTAAAGTCTTATTAGATCAGTTAATTG
>JAOTBA010000005.1:24373883-24388865 GCA_025629845.1 Erythroxylum squamatum
TCTTGATGGTGGTTCAATGTTAATCTCCAATTCTTCCTAAAAGACCATAATCCTTTATTATAAGGATTAGCTTTTATCTGTTTCGCAGAGACCTACAAGGCAAAGCTTTTTGCTACTAATAAAATCTTATATTAGTTGTTGAATTTTAGAGCAGTTAAGCCTTCTTACATTCCATATGATTAATGACATTAAGAGCTTGAAATGGTGGCTCTAGAAGCCTTTTTTTAAAGATATTTTTTTGTTCCTTAAGTCTACCTTTAGTTTTGTTAAAGTTCTTAGTTGCTGCAACATTGATTATTTACTAGTAGCATGGTAAGCAACACAGAAAGGCAACACAAACCCGTGTTGATCCTGTGTTAGCATTAAAATTTGTAAAAGTTATAAGGTTTTCTACTAGAAAAAGCAAATTGGAATACAATTAAAAACTTGGAGAAAAACTCAAGATTCAAGCAAAGAACATCAAGATACAAACTTCTTGTTTTTTTACATCTAAAATTATTTCTTCTTTCGTTTTACAATTCTTGTTTTTTGATGTTTAAACCTCTTTCATCCACTCTATTGATGATCTCAAGTATTATATTAATTTCATTAAGAATTTTACATGTTATGTATAGTATAACCTCTTAGAGAAGAAATCTCAAATTTATGATATAATTTTTGCCTCAAAGTACTAATACAAAATGACTTCAAACACTCCATTTTGACTCTTTAATTTGATAATGAGGGAAATATTGACCATTATATCACCTTTTATCTCTTCATTTTTTAAATAAAATATGAGAAATTGAAGATGTACAACATATCATTTAAAGTTGATCTTTTGTTAATCCCACTAATCCACGACATAATCAGTAAACTCGACAAATGTTGGCATGCTTATAATTATAACATTCACGCATGCAATGTGGCTTTCCTGCCAATTAGATAATGAGATATAGATGCAAGAATTCTCATTTTCCTCTTCAAATTATGATTGGACCTGCTCACCATAAATACTTGAGCTTCCATTTCTTGTCTTACTATCCCCCATTCCTCAGTTTTTCACCGTTTGTTCTGTTTTGATTCCTGCAGTAATATTTATAAGAGGGTTTCCATTGCTAGGACTATGTCTTAGTGGCATCATTTTAGACTTTTAGTTTCACTTTTAAACTCTCATTGGCATCAATTTTTTTCGTTTAGATGTCTTTCAAATTTTGTGTGGATAGGTTCCTCAAACAATAACCATGTCCATATACTTTATAAGAGTTTTTTTTTCTATTTTTGGTTTGATTGGAATCCATAAAATGTTATTGAAGCTTAGATTATACTTTTTTTTCTTGTTTTGTTGGCCTTGTTTGATTATGCTTCGTATTGAAAGTTTCAGGTTCCTCTATGGCCACAAATTTTCATTTCTTGTGTTGTTTAATCAGTAATAAGTATGTTATGGATATTTATATTGTTGCCTTTGGATTGTTAAGGTGTTATTTAAAGGAATTGAGTGGAAAATATTTAAAGGTAATATTTTCAAGTTTATCCAGTTGATTTAAGATCTCTTTCAAATACTTAATGTTGGACCCCGAACTCTTCTTGGAAATTAGAACTATTAAATGAGAAATTGTTGGTGATTAGTTATGAGTAAAGAAAAGGAGAATTATTGAATTAGAAATGAGGTAAGAAATGGTTTAGGTACAAGATAGGTTATATGTAAAATGTTGGAAGTTAAAAGCGGGAAAATGTAGTTGAAACATGTTCATTGAGTATGCTTTGGTGTTTTAGCCATAAATTTTTCTCTAGTTATCCAAATGAGATGATTATTGATTTGGATTAAATTAGAGACTTAGGGCTAAAAATTTTCTGAAGAAATCGAGTTTTAATTCAGTCTTTAAGAATTTCAAGTTCGGGATGGAAGTTGAGAACATAATACTGTTTTGGTATAAGAACATTTCGAAAATGTTTGGGGTATAACTTTCAGATTTCTAAACCAAATTGAATGATTTTAGTGTCATTAGAAACTTAATACAATGGGGAACATTTTTCTAGAAGGAAATATTATCAAATTCGTTCAAGTTTTCTATGATCATTAGTTAAGGAGTTAGAAGTATAAGATGTTAGTTTTAATAGACATAAGGGGGTAAAATGGGAAGGACAAGGTAAATGAAGGGTAAAATGAGAAAAAGACCAAATAAATGGTCTTGAAAGAAGAAAGAAGAAGGAGAGGATCGTGAGAAGCTAAGAGAAGAGAGAAAAAACATAAAGAATGAAGAGAAGAAGAAGAAAATCATGGGAGAAGCTAGGAAAGAGAGAAAATCGTGGAGAAAGAATAGAAATCGAGCTTGTTAAGGTAAGTTAATCATTTTTTCTTATTGCTTTATAAAAGAAATGCGTTGTGTTGAGAATGAAGGAGCTAGAGAGATAAAGGGGTTTTATGTAGAGAATGAAGGGTTTGTGTTGGAAGAAGATCATTTAAGAGAACCCATTTGATTTTAGGGTTTCTAAACTAGGTTTTGGCTTTTCTAACCTAGATGGACTATGGGTAGGTTAGGTTTAAGCGTAATTTGTGTTGATTGCATTTTTGTGATTATGTAAGTTTTAGGAGATTTCCAATTGAATTTGAAATGAATGAGAATTTTGATTATGTTAGGAAATCAAGAAAAACCCTATCCAAGAGCAAGAGGAAGGGCACAATTGCGTTTGGATTTTCTAGCGAAATAAGGTGAGTAATTTATTTATAATTATTGTGTGATTAGGCAAATTCTTGCCTATTTGTGTGTATGTTGATTTCTTAAAATGGATTTGCTTGAAATTGAATTGTTGAGACTTGATTGGAAATGCATATTGCGTTGTGATTATGTTATACCTTGAAAGAGGTTATAACATTTTGAATTAAACGAAAAGAAGAAAAAGCATGAAAGTATGAGCATATGATAACATGATTTTCAGCATGATTATGTGCTTTTGTTATGAGCATATGATAACATGATTTTGAGCATGATTATGTGCTTTTGTTTGGACGAGAGTGGGACCATTCTATTCGTCACGTCCACGTTGATAAGTGCCTTCTCCCGGCTACCCGCTTGTGGCATATGAGCTTCGAAAATGGACTCATTCTATTCATGGTGCAAACTTCAGTTTCTCCAAGATATTTAGCTTTTGTACTAAGTTGTTGATTTTTGGATAGCTTTATAAGCATACCAAACATTGAGCATCCAATGTATTTTGCATCTTGTGTTAAGTCTTTGATGTAATGTTGATATGTAATTAATGCTATGTATGAACTTCATCTTAATTTATAAACGAATTAAGAATTGAAGAAGTTTCCAATGTGTATGTGCCTATCTATCTTGTAGTTGAGCATTTCATATTTCAAGTCTTCCATAGGGGTAAAATTGTGTACTGACTTTAGGGGAAAAACTGAATTAATCTAGGCTGAATTAGACAAAGTTGTCTTCTTGGAAGTTGTAGCTTATTCTCTTAGCATTCCAACGGTATAAAGTGTGAAATTTTTGGATATTGGAGTTGAGAGATATGAACATTATAAGTGGTGATGTTGCATGGGATGTATAATCAAATGAGTAGAGATTAGAGGATTTAATGAAACAAGGTTGGTGCTTGAAGTGATATTACACTAGGAGAGGTGAATTTGAGAAGATTATGAGTGAAAGTAATGTTCGAATGGATGTAGGAATCATTGGAGAGGCTTTGGAGGAGTTTTATATCCCTTAGGTCCGTTAGACGGACTTTAACGGACCTTCTCGGGTTTGGAAGCACCCCCAAGACCGTCTATGTCAGTTAGGCAGACGTGTATGTCCATTTAGCAGACATGCACTATACACTTTCAGAAATTTACATTTTTGACCCTCTAAATGGCAGAATCTCTCTTTGGGGTCTCACAAAATTGTAGATCTAGAAGTCCTCTTTTAAACCATCCAAGAATGACCTTAATCCGATATCTTTAGTGAATGTTATGTCAATTGTCTCAAAACAGGTTCAGTATGCTTGAGGACAAAATCATGTTTGATTCTTTTAGACATAACTTCATCATCCGACCTCCAAATGAAGTAATTCTTGAAGTAATATATTCCTAACACATTTTTATATCCCTTAATAAAAATTGGTATTAGAGCCAGTACTCGGACCGATGGGCCAGCGAGGATGCTGGGCCTCCACGGGGGAGGGAAGAAATCTCACATCGATTGGGGAGGAGAACGAAGCACTCCTTATAAGGTAGTGGATACCTTCCCCTTGTAGATGCGTTTTTCATACCCTAATGCATCGGATCCCATCATTAACAACTAACATTAACCTCAAATTTGTTTCACATTTTGTTTACATCGAGACATACTTGGTTCCCATCTTTAGAGAAGGAGAGGTTTCCCCTTTATATGCCAGGGTCCTTACTCCAATGCCTTTTCATCATGTAACAATCAAACTTAAACAAGAAGTCTTTTTTAGTTATAAAAGTCTTCTTAAGTCCTAAATTTACTTATCTTGATTTTTCTTTTACTTGCATTTGGAGAAATGAAGGTCTTTTCTCAATTAAATGATGAATACATATGGTTGACCACCTATTTTCCCCCTTTTAGGGGAGAGATAATAGACCATCATTTTATAATTTGCATCTAAAGCTTGGGGAATATACTTAAGCTTTTCTAGTGTAGAGTGATCTACCACCACTTGACACCAAAATTTCTTAGGAGCTTTTTAAGAAAGTGTTAAATTTAGGGAGAGTATAAGAAGAAGAAGGTAAAGAAGATCTAGAAAAAGTTGTGGTTATGGAGGGAGAGAGATGGAAATGAGAATTTAAAGGGATAAGGAAAGCCAAATATGTTGATCTGTGCTCTCTCTACTTAACTAATCTATTAATAATAAATAAAGGAAGTGCATCTATTATTAGGAAGCAATATAATGGTAAGTAGGGGCCAGGTTCTTGAGGAAGCGATATAAATCTAAAAAATCTTAAATCCACTAACTAATTAATTAAATAAAAGAATTATTTTTTATGGGTTAAAAATTAAATATAAAAATAAACTTAAACCTTTGTAGAAGAAATAACCACTAAAAATAGAATAAAGTATGTAATCAAGAGAAGAAATTTAGATAAGAAATCCTCCAAGTATTACCTTTGTATTTATGATTCAATAAATTTATAATAGATTTATCATCTAGATTTACATATTTTCTAGGCACTAAAATTACACTTTCTCCAGCTATAACGATTTACTCTCTAGTTGATTAACTTTTTTCTCTACCCAGTTAACACCCCTTTAAATGCATTAAAATCTATGAAATTTGATAAAATGTTTTACCTTAATACTAGAGAGATCATACAAGTCTATCTCTAACTCCCTATTCAACCATTAATATTTAAGTCATGATTCGCTTATAAATAGGCTCTCTCAAAACATCCACAAGTGAATTTAAATAAGAACAAAGCATTAATATAGATAAATTTGCATTAAAATTTATTCAATGATAGTTCAACAATAACAATACTTAGTAGAAATCCTGCTGACATGCAGGGACTAGAGAGGTCCAGTAATACGCAGCCTTATCTCTAACTAGTAGAGAGGCTATTTCTAAATGATCCACATGAAGAGGAAAATAATAATATTAACAACAACAACAACAACAACAACAACAACAACAACAATAAAAAAAACTACTAAATCAAGCTAGGTAGGTCAGCTTAGGCTAAATCCCTAAGAGGTAAGTGTTGCATATTTATTCAAAGATAATTCACAAATATGAATTTCATATTAAAAATTAAATGAATTAATACATGCAAAAACAATACTATATTTTCCTCCTATTTAGACATATGAAATAATCAGTCACTCGTCATGTTTAAACCAATAATCACAACAAAGAAGCAAAAGCAATAATAAATAGAAAGAGTTTTTAAATTTGATATTAATATTTTGATGTTTGGATGATTTTGATCTCCTTTTCCCTTTAAATTGGTTCCTTCGTGCTACTTTAGGGTATTTTTCTCTCTTAACACCTAGATCCGTATTTAGAATGAAAGAATATGAAAAATTAGGGTTTTCGTGTTTAAAACAATAATTATTTTGAATTTATAAGTTTCTTTTATAAAATATTTAGAAATTAATTAAAAATTAAAAATTGATATTTATATAATATTTAAAGGGGTTTAGCACTAAATTAGTTATTGGTCCTCTAATTGTACATTACTTGGTAGAAACTTTACCATTAAAAAGCTCACAAAAAGATACTTATAATAAAAGTAATATTATAGTCAACGAGTCCTAGTATATAAGGCTCTCTGCTTTGCGAGGGTTGAGGGAGAGGCATCAACTATACGCAGACTTCTCTTTGCATGTTTTACAAAGAGACTGTTTCCGTGACTCAAACATGTGACCTTCTAGTCACAAAGGGGTAACCTTATCAGTTACTCTAAGCCTCGCGTTCAATAAATAAAAATAATATTATAGCTTATAAAAAGGACAATATTTTCTCAAAAGGGAAGCAATGAAGGATATATAGAAGGCAAAATAAATGGTTAAGAGGAAAATGATAAGATTATAAAAAAGAAACAAAGAGTCAAAAGAACTTAATACCTGCTGAAGGACAACTATCTGGTATAGCATATAGACATTTTAAAGGCTAGAATTTCTAGAGAGAATAGAGAAAAGTGACAAACAAAGGAAAGGAGGTTAGGATGCCTATTAAATCATAATTGAGATGCTTTTAAAATTTAAAAAAATTTGTCTAAAATAATTGTAAACCATATGGGACTTGAGAAAAGGAACCTCCATGATAAATATTTAAGTAAGTTAAGTTTTGATATTAGTAATAACGACACACAGAGACACACACACACACATGTATAAGGTTATTAATATGAATCAAAATTATCTTTTCTTTATAATAGAAGTACAAATTCATCAAAGAAAAAAAAAATATTGTTGATAGGATTATATCTTAATGTAAAAACTTAATTAAATTGATATAATTAATTGAATATAATGAACAAATTGATCGATAGCATCTAACTATATAACAATGTAATTATCAAGCCAATGTAATATAATTATAATATAATTATCCTTTAACAAAGAGAGAAAAAACTATATAACAATGTAATTATCAAGCCAATGTAATATAATTATAATATAATTATCTTTTAACAAAGAGAGAAAAAAAAGGGGGAGAGCGATATGCATTTTAAATATTTCATAACTATCTTTAAAATTGAAGGTCTTGAACCTATATTAAGTTGATTAATAATCTTTTTTTATGATTCTTTTCTCCTACTATTGGCCCTAAAAGCTAGTTTTCTTGTTTATGTTAAAATTTTCATTAATTTTTTTGTTAGATTTGATACCTATTTAAAGGTGGAAACAGAAAGTTGGGACAAGTCATATAAATAATATTTTATAATAAAATTACATTTCAAAATAAATCTTGTTTTAAAAAAATAAAAATAAAAATAATTTATTATGTTTTCTAGCGGGAAGAAGTGAGCTTGTTCATAATCTCGTACATTTTTAAGCATTAGAGCATCGAAGATGAAAATGACAAAAGTAACCGGTAAACTACTGTTAGATTCTTTTGGTTGGCATTAATTACAAAAGCACGATATCGAAGTAAACAACTGTCCATTTATGTGAAATTAAACTACTACGGAAGTTGTTTCCATGGCCGTCTTCGGTCAACTCCATGTAACCAACTATCTGCCTAGATTTGCTCCTTGGTCGTCCCAACAGGACAGAAACTACCCCTAACAATTAAGGCTTATTGAGAGAAAGAATCGTTCGGAGTTGGAGAAAAAAGAGAGAGACAGAATCTTTAATAGTAATAAACAATTTGGATCCGCCTCTATCTCTTTTTTTCTTTCTTTATAGGCACACGTCGTCTCCGTACAAAAGAACCAAACTTTTTCTTGTTTTGATAAGAGCACATGCCCTCTTCGCCTCTCAATTATCTTCATTTTCCTTTGTGGTTTGTCTATTCAGGGTGTTTATAAAAGTTGGATTTAGTTTCTTTCTCTTAAACTCGTTGTATCTCTCTCTTGTTTTTGTGCACATCACAAGAAAACAAAACGTTCTTGAAGTTCCCAGTAACGAAAAAGGTGCAATCTTTCTTGGGACTCTTGTATTCTAATAAGTAACTGCTTACCATGTTTGCTGTTAAGTTTATTGTTCTCTTTGCTCCCCTTTTTCTTTGTCGTGTGTTACTTGTTAAGTTGTGCTTCTGCGCGGCGTGCCGTTTATGCAACTGATTCTTAGATCAGCTTGTTATTTGTAGTCTTCGTTCATTTAGTTACTTCTAATCTTTGATTTAGAGGATTTTGGGTTTTTGGTTTCTATCACGTCATCTTTATTTTCTGGAGAGGGGAGGTGTGGTTTTCTTTTCCCCATTTTGAAAATGGATGGTTGAAGTAGGAGCTGTCATTCCCAATTTAAATCTATTTTACGTGTGATACTGTGATTATCCCAAGATTGGACGTTGTACAGCTTGTAATCTAGTACTTTTTAAATGACTCTGTAAGCTGACACTCAATTTGGTTTCTTGATATTGAAAATTTAACTAATTGCTTCTCTTTTGTTTTGAATTATTTGTTGGTATTTGGTCGATTTTATTGATTTTATGTTGGTGATGCTTGTGTAACTCACTCTTCTTCATCGTCTTCTTTTCTCTCTATCATTCCAGTATTGGCGTACTTGGCTTATACTAGCTCTGGGATACGATATCGTCATCTTTATTTTTATTTGAATTCTTTATTAAGCAGATAAACTAGATGCTTATTCAATGCTTCCGCGCTTTCATTGGTTGAAGAGTTAACGGAAGGCAACACAAGTGTTTTTCTAATCAGAACTTTTTCCTAACAATCAAGCTAGATATTTGTGCAAACTTCTACTCCTCTAGTAGTTGGCTGTTAGCATAAGGCAACACAATTTTCGTGTTCTTTTCTTTTTTTGTGATATAGTTGGTTGATTCAACAGCTGCAATTGAACTCTAACTCTTTATATGGCTTCAGGTCGAGTCTTAACCCATAGTCTCACGATATAAGAGGTTATCATTATTTCTTGTTCAGCCTCCATTACCTTGATTTATTGAATTGGTCTGCAAATTATCAAAAATTGGGATGTGAGGATCATCCACAGGAGCTCATGATAAGGTCTTGCAATGGGGTCTCTAAATGTTGAGCGGAAATGGGTTTTCCCTCTTGCCATAAGCTCCATCGTATGTGTTTTCCTCTTAGCAACATCATTCAACATGGGCCTTGTTTCTTCAATAAACATTAATCAGGTCTTCAACATCTTCCCAGCTCGTATGAGCCAGAGAAATGAACCATACGGGGACATAAAAGTTTTATCATCTTCGCCTCCTCATCTCAATGTCACAGTTACACGATTTGCTTATTTGGTTTCTGGGTCTAAAGGTGATTTGGAGAAGCTTTGGAGGACTCTTCATGCTCTTTACCATCCTCGGAACCAATATGTTGTGCATTTGGACCTTGAATCCCCAGCTGAGGAAAGATTGGAGCTTGCTTCACGAGTGGAGAAGCATCCAATTTTCTCCAAGGTTGGGAATGTCTTCATGATCACCAGGGCTAATATGGTTACCTATAGAGGGCCCACCATGGTCTCTAATACGCTTCATGCTTGTGCAATTCTTCTCCGAAGAAGTAAAGATTGGGATTGGTTTATCAACCTTAGCGCTTCAGACTACCCTCTGGTAACTCAAGATGGTCAGTATGTTTATCTTCAATTTCATTTACCAGGGTCTAGCTTCCCCTGATTCCTATCCTCTCTTTGTTTACATTTCTTTTCTCTGGTATGGAGGACGGAGCTTTGTGTATGTGCATAGAGATAACAGAAATTAACTGCTCTGTCATATGCAGATCTTATTCACACATTTTCAACCATAAATCGAAATCTGAATTTTATTGAGCACTCAAGTCAATTAGGCTGGAAGGAGTAAGTAATCTTTACTCTCCATCTCTCTTTATGCATGTGTTAAAATGAAAGCTCTTTGCCCAGTGACTGATTCTTTGTTTCATTGTTCTTTAGGCACAAGCGAGCAATGCCTTTGATCGTAGATCCTGGCCTTTATTCAACAACCAAGTCAGACATATACTGGGCCAGACCACGGAGGACCTTGCCAACAGCATTTAAGTTATTTACAGGTTGGTGCTTATTGTTAACCTACTTTTAGGCCGAAAAGGCTGTTCACTACTATTTGGTTCGTTTCAAGATCATACATGTGATTTCATGTGAGGAAGAAGTTTATCTAGTTTCCTTTTTGTTTATAGTGGTCATGGTACCTATTCATGAAATTTGATCACTTAATTAGAAAGTACTACTTTTATTCACAGGCGATCAGAATTTAATATGTTTCTGGGTTGCGTTTAGAAACATAATTTATGATTTTGTAGGATTTTATGACACAGAGATCTGTTATAGAGAGATCCCTATCAACGAGTGCAGATGATGTACAAGAAAACTCCAAGAGCAAATCTGCACCAAGAAAGTTAGGATCTATAATTTGCATGTCTGCATTCATCAACAACTTGTATCTGACACATGAAATGGATCATTGCTTAACATTATGAAAGCTGCATGTTTACATTCATTGAACTGGGATCTGTGGAAACTATTTGTTTTGCAGGATCAGCGTGGATGGTTCTTACACGGTCTTTCGTGGAGTATTTAGTATGGGGTTGGGATAATCTTCCAAGAACTTTACTTATGTACTACACAAACTTTGTTTCTTCTCCTGAGGGATACTTTCACACGGTAATATGCAATGTGCCAGAGTTCGCTCAGACAGCTGTCAGCCATGACTTGCACTATATTTCTTGGGACTTTCCACCTAGGCAGCATCCGCACACCCTTTCACTTAATGACACGGACAAGATGATTGCTAGTGGTGCTGCATTTGCAAGAAAATTTAAAAGAGATGATCCTGTCTTGAATAAGATTGATAAGGATTTACTTGGCCGGGAAAATGGGAGTTTCACACCTGGTGGCTGGTGCTCCGGTAGCCCCAGATGCTCTGAGGTTGGTGATCTGAACAATATTAAACCGGGTCCAGGATCTCAGAGACTTAAACACCTCATAGCTAGCGTTGCTTTCTCCGCAAAACTGAAACAAAATCAATGTAAATAGATACCTATATCCACAAACTGAACACAACAGCCTATTGAAGATTTTTCTAAAAAAGTGTTCCTATCCCGGACTTGCACCTAATACCTCGTTCTTGACAGGATTGAACGTATGCGAGTTCCATTACAATCGTGAACATTCTACATCTGTCTGCAACAATCAGACTCCAGTATAGCAAAATTACCTTTCTGTCTGTAGTCTTGGCATTCCCACAACACTTGAATACAGCTAGGAATTTTGTTTATGAATGTAAGATTTTTAGCTTTCTGCAGATAAATGACATTTTGGATGTGGAAGAATTATGGCCATCATTTGGGCACTAACCACAATGCCTCTCTTGTTGTGAACGATTGGCTGGAACACATTTATGTCACACGCAAATTTCGAATTGTTCATGTCATTATGACGATATCGAGGCCGTTACAGTTATTTTGCATATATTTTTAAGGACTAATATAATTAGAAGCAACTATGAATGGTTGTTTGTGTTGTTTTTGTCTTGTTGCGTATGGCTCTTCTATATAGATGTGTAATCTTAGCAGTATTCCATGAAGTGTATTGATTTTAAACAACATATTTGTTAAGATGGACATTATTATGTATGATTCATGTGCAATCTTAAGAGTGTTAGTAGAAGAATGTAAGTGTTTTATTAGAAGTTTTGGGTTTGGAACACATGACGTGTTCTTTTCTAAAAGTCAATGGTGAAAACATAGGTTGAAGATATGAGCCTCTTGATGTGGTGGAAGTGTTAAGATATTTTATGTTTATTTTTTACTGATCATTTGGGATCTGTTGGCTTGTTTTTCAGCAATCTTTGTAAAATAGGAAACTGTAATATAGAGTCCACGGTTGTATGGTCAATGTACAGTTAAGAGTTTTTAACTATATATATTTGATGTACAGATACAATGAAAATATTAGTAAAAACCGAAAGATATTTTGCCATTTTTCAACTTGGTATTAGAGAGATGGACAAATCTGATGTTGAAACTTTTGGAGCTAAGTCTGCTCCAATTATAATTCAATCTGAAAGTTCATCTTTCAATGCTGGGATTATTCTAAATGATACAAATTATGATATGTGGTTTTAAATTATAAAGATGCAGATTGCTGAAAAAGAAAAACTCTCATTTATTTGTGGGAGCACACAACCACCTACAGAAAAGGATGAGAGACACGGGAAGTGGTACACTGACAATCAAAAAGTTAAGAGGTTAAGAGGTGGTTGTTGATGTCTATGTCTCCAAAAATTATGAAGCGATATATTCGCCTACCCACTGCTTGAGATATTTGGAAAGCACTATCAAAAGCTTTTTATGATGGAGCTGATGAACTACAAGTCTTCGCGTTAAATCAGAAGGCATTTTCTACAACGCAAAATGGTAAATCTCTCTCTACTTATTATGGAGAATTAAATGAAATTTTTAGTGAGCTAGATCATCGTGATAAGGTGATAATGGAAAATGAGAATGACGTGGTCTCTTATTGCAAGTCTGTTTAGCAACAAAGAGTGCACATCTTTCTTGCTGGTTTGGGTGGGGAATTCGAACAAATTCATGGTGAAATCTTAAGAAAGGATCCTATTCCAGAATTAGAAGAATGTTACTCATTGGTTCTTTGCGAGTCTGTTCGCCACGCAACAACGAATGGAGAGCTTGAAAAATCTGAAGCATCTGCCATGGTGAGCAGAAATAAATCGAATCAGAACCGATCATCTCAAAACCATCAAGCTCGAACTAGATTTAAGGCTTCTACAAGTACCAACAAATCCAATTTTAAGTGCTCCCACTGTGATCAACCAGGACATACAAAGGATCGCTCTTTGAAATTGTGGGATACCCAGAATGGTGGGATCATAATCGTGATTTGAGAAAGAAAACTGCAAGCAATACCTCTACTGCTGCAATTGTAGAAACAAATATTGAGGAAGGTGTTGCCGAAAAATCAACAGCATTGATAGCAACAAAAGGTGATGGTGGTAAGGCTTTAAATTCATCTGCATTTGTTTCTAATAGTACACGGATAATTGATTCCGGAGCTACGGATCACATGACATTAGATTATGGAAATCTTTCATCCCTTAAATCTTCCTCATAAAAATTTATTTCCACTACTAATGGTTCATCGGCACCTATCATTGGAGAAGGATCCTTGTCTCTCACTAATACATTGAACTTAGATTCTGTATTAGTTGTCCCATCTTTAGATTATAATCTCTTGTTTGTTTCTCAAATTACTAATGCTTTATTTTGTGTTGTAATTTTTTGGCCTAAACGTTATGTGTTTAAGGACATCCAAACGAGGCGGATGATTGGTTGTGGTACTAGACAAGGAAAGTTGTATTACTTGGAATTGGAGTCGCAAAGTTCAAATCAGTTATGTCAAGCTTTTTCGGTGGACAGTTTTGAGAACAAAACAAAAAAAATCTGATATCTGGCTATGGCATCGAAGGCTCGGACATGTTTCTTTTAGTTATCTTAAGAAATTATTTCCCAAGTTATTTACAAAATTTGATGGTTCTAGTTTCCAGTGTGACGTTTGTGAGCTTGCAAAAAGTCACCGTGTGTCTTTTTCGCCCAGTATTAATAAAAGTTTGATTCCTTTTATGGTAATACACTATGATATTTGGGGTCTATCGAAGGTAAATACATTAGGTGGATCACGTTGGTTTATTACTTTTATAGATGATTGTACCAGAGTAGCTTGGGTATGCTTGATGAAATTCAAAAGTGAAGTGAATTTGTTGTTTCAAAAGTTTCATAAAATGATTTGCACCCAATATAATGCAACAATAAAAGTTTTACGCAGTGACAACGGGGGAGAATATTCTAGCTATGAACTTCAACAATATTTGGAAGCACAAGGAATTATTCATCAAACGACTTGTCCTAATACACCCCAACAAAATGGAGTAGCAGAGAGGAAAAATCGTCATCTGTTAGAAGTTGTTCGTGCTTTATTAATAGAAGCTCATATGCCTTTATCTTATTGGGGAGAAGCACTCATTTATGCAACACATTTGATTAATCGGGTACCTTCTAGCACCATTAATTTTATAACACCATATCAAGCTCTTGCTGAAACAGTTATTGCACCAGAAGTCCCAAATTTGACTCCGCATGTTTTCGGTTGTGTGGCATACGTACATCTTCATAAAAACCAGCGTAACAAATTGACTCTTCATGTATTGTGTTGTGTTTTTTTGGGGAATGCTGCTTATCAAAAGGGGTACAGATGCTATCATCCTCCAACTAAGCGAATGTTTATTACAATGGATGTTGTTTTTCATGAATAATTTATGTATTTTTCCTCTGAGATAGAACTTCAGGGGGAGTGTCAAAAGGAAGTTTTGTCTCTAGATTATGAAGAAGTGGAACTTTCTGCACCCAGTAACCAAGATACGATAGAATCAGATTTGGGTGTTGTTGAAAATCATCAAGAACACCAAGAAATTGAAGAATCAGATTTGGGTGCTGCTAAAAGTCAAGAGAAGCAAGAAGTTGAAGTTATGGGTTCGTTATCCCCTACATCTATGACACCACAAGCAACTGATGTACCAAACCAATCGTTGCCAACTAAGGATGCTCCTGAGTTAGCACCTGAACCAACAAAAAGACAGCTACCACCACGACACAATAGAGGTATCTCTAAGACCACTTATGAACCCGAAATTTCTAGTAAAACTAGATATCCTATGAGTCATTATGTGTCGAATCACCGTTTATCAGAATCAAATAAATCTTTTGTGAATCAATTATCTGCTGTATCTATTCCTAACAATGTGCAGGAAGCCTTAGCTGACCCACGGTGGAGAGCAGCTATGAATGATGAAATGAAATCCTTAAAAAAAATGATACATGGGAACTTG
>JAOTBA010000005.1:24396590-24414565 GCA_025629845.1 Erythroxylum squamatum
TTATGTATTTTGTTTGAAGCTTTGGTATGTATGATGTTGTGTAAGCAAAGTTTGTTGAACTCATGGGATTTGTAATGATACGAAGGATTGAAGCTCCTTTTGTGTATGAGTATGTTCAGCTTGTTGTTAGGTTTGAATGTATGTGTTTGTTTGAATGTGTGAATGTTTGGGCGTCAGATTTAACTTCTGGAATTTTTGCCGCAACGAACGCCCCTTTTTGTGACTTCGCCCCGGCGAGGAATGACTTATGCCACGGCGAACTCCTTTTTGCTGCCGCACTGAGATTTGTTTTAATTGCAATACTTTCTGCTTTTATCTCACGCTATAGTCCCGACTGGTCACCTCGGGATTAGCCTTGGGGTAGGGACTCGGGCCTAACACTCTTCGGTATCAGAAAGCGATAGTTGGGCTTCGAAAATACTCAATGCAATCTTGCCCTAAAACACATTTACTTTCTTTAGCTACTAGCCTATGTGCCCGTAAAGTTTCAAACACGAGCTGCAAATGAGTGTGATGGTCCTCCAAGGTGCAGCTATACACCAATAGGTCATCAAAGAAGATGAGAACAAAGTGCCGGAGAAATGGTTTAAAAATGCTCGTCATCGTAGCTTGGATTATAGACGGGGCATTGGTAAGCAAAATTTGATGTCTTCAAAACATCATCGGGTTTAACCAAAATTTGATGAAACCCGGCAAGCAAGTCTAACTTAGAGAAAATCTTGGCACCAAAGAGTTCATCGAATAATTCATCCGCCGTTGGAATTGGAAATCGATCTCGAACAGTGATAGAGTTAAGAGCACGATAGTCCACGCAAAATCTCCACATCCCATCCTTTTTCTTGACCAAGAGTACCGGAGAAGAAAAAGGACTCGTACTCGAGTGAATAATGCCCTCTCGAAGCATAGCAGCAACCTGTTTTTCGATCTCCTGCTTCTGATAATGTGGGTATCTATACGGGCGAACATTCATTGGTTTCGACTCGGGTTGTAAGTGTATAGCATGATCGGTAGGCCGCGGAGGAGGTAAACCCGAAATCGGAGTAAAAACATCTGCAAACTGTCGAAGTAGCGATGTGAAGGCAGACTGAGAAGTCGTGGTGGCAGCAACTAGATGAAAGTTAATCTGCAAACTGAAGAAAGCTGCAACTGAACCCACATTAATACAACGTCAAAGAGAATTAAGCTCAATTTGTTGCGGATTTGAGGCAGTGATTCCCTTCCAACAAACCTGCGAATTCTAATAAGCAAAATGAAAAGAACAGTCTGCATAATTGGTGATAACAGGCCCCAAAGTAGCTAACCAATCAACGCCCAAGACAATATCAGAACCATACAAGGGAAGATCGTAAAAATCAACTGAAATTTCAATGCCCTGAATCACCAATGGCACATTATGAATCTTGTCCCTGCTATACAAATGGTCTCCATTACCAACCATAACCGGAAATTAAACTGAGCGGTCGACCTCAAAACCCAAATAACGAACCACACGAGTTTGAATAAAATTGTGTGTACTACCTCTGTCAAGTAAGACCTGAACTAGGTGGCCGTGGATGTGACCCAAGAAGCGAAGTGTGGTCGAAGAAGGGCACCCTGAAAGTGCGTTATAAGAGATCACAGTTGGGCCCGATTTTGAGCTGGAGGACTCGAGAGATTCAGAGATGACCGGCAGCAAAACAAGCTGTTCGGAATCAACAAAAGAACCCAGGGAGGAGGAAGACGATGAGTTGAGCGCAAGGGAAATGGGACATTCATCGTCGAAGCTAGGGTAGTCATCATCCAAAAGAAATAATTGGGGTTTATTGCATTGATGCCCCCGAACAAATTTCTCATCGCAATAAAAACGTAAACTTTGATCTCAACGGCGCTTGGCTTCTATGTGGGTAAGACGACGAGTAACAGGCTTGGTTGTGTCAGTTTGGGGCACGGGTCGAGTGGAGTTAGTAAAGGGGGTGGGAAAAATACCGGGCCTCACAAATTTCTTTTTTGCCAAGGCAATGCCCTTACTAATGAAACGACGACTTTTCGCGAGTTTCGCCTCTTGTAGATGGGCTAAACTGATAGCATGGTTGAGCAAGGTGGGACGAAAGGAAAGTACTTCATTCTTGATATCGGGATGGAGTCCAAACACGAAGCAATCCACAAAGAATGACGCTGGCAGGTCAGTGGTTTGATTCGACAGAGTTTCAAACCGACTCTGATAATCCTCCGCCGTCGTCGATTGCTAAAGCTTCGATAGCAATCCCTACGGCGGCTCAAAATCATCTGACTTAAACCGTTCGATCATGGCCTTAGTGAAATTAGCCCAACAAGAGAGCTGGCGGTTGTTTTTATCCAGCGATACCACTGGCGAGCCTTGCCATCGAAGTGGAATGTGGCCATGGTGATGTGGATCGTATCATCAGTTTTATAAAAGTCGAAGAACTCTTCAGCATTAAAGATCCACGATTCCGGGTCAGTACCATCGAACTTGGTGAGTTCAACGCGGGCTAGGTTTGGTTTGAAAGGAAACTCATCCCCATCAGAGTCGTAATCAGTGGCCGGACGGCGGCGACTACCCATAAGGGAGGATTCAGCGTGGTGGACGATTTTACGCTCACCGGAACCAGGCTGCTGTGGATCAGCAGTTAAAAGTGGCTACTTATCGTTTAGAAGTTGGCCCAAACATGTGAGCTGTTGGGTGATGTTTTCGAGCTGGTTCTGCATTTCCAGCATGGTGTCTTGCTGGGATGAGACGGTGGATTGAAGGGAGTTCATGGCGGCATCGAGCTTAGCTAAGCGAGTGCCGTCAGCCATGTGGGGAGGGGAGAAGGCGCAATGAAAGCACCAAAAGTGTAATGGAATGAACTCAAGGCAATAAAACAGTAACAATGTAAGCAAAAAGAAGAAACAGGGGAAGCTATATTCTAATTGATTCTGATGAAATAAGCATCAGTACAAGATTGACGAGTACAGAAATAGAAGGATTAAGAAGAAAGGGAAGGATTGTATAGTGTACTATCCCACAGAAGGAAGAATCTGAGAAAGGGAGAGAGAATGAAATCCTCACTCATACAATTCATACCCCGCTATGCTTAACCTTTTCCCTTTTTATTCCCAAAATAACAACTTACTAACTGACTGCATATCATCCTAACACGTGGCCTTTGAGGACCACGGACTGTTGCCTCTCACGAGTAGATTTCCTAGTGACGTTGCTAATCTGATCCTTAGCAGTAGTCTCGGCTGGGTCGAGGCCAATCACAGTTTCTATCATGTTTTGTTATGTTTCCTTCAATGTCCAAAAGCCAAAACCTTCATCAATTAATAAACAAACGAGAGAAAATTGTTACTAGATCTACGAACTAACCTTTCTTCGCCTGGTGACTCCCACTACTGGAGGTGTTAACAAAACCAATCCCTAATTTGGGTGGTTTTGATAAATCACAAAAGACGCAGATGGATTTCTTAATCGTACATGGAAAAAGCATCGTATGCTTGAGAGACTATAGTTGCACATATTTATGCCTATACTAAAACACATATGGAAAGGCCAATGCCAACTATTTTTCGAATTAATGTATGCGCTTTAGTATCTTCAGGGATAGACCCTTCTAAAGCTACAAATGGTTGAGTGTTACATAAAGGCCCTAGGACATGTCAATTATTAAACCAAAATGTTGTGCTTTTCCCATTTCAAACATAATGTTTGATTTTAGGGTCATGAAGGACCTCGTATGTGAAATTTGTTGAAGGTGTAAGATTATGAAGAAGTCTGAGAAGTAGATCATATGTTATTCTCCTTAGTATGAAACATGGGAACCCATCTTACCTATATGCTTTCTTTATCCTGACATATCCTCCAAAATCTTTTTGTAAACAAAATCCTACTAATTCTACTAACTGAATTGATTTCCAGTCCTCCACATTGCTTGGGAAGACATATAACACTCCACTTAATTTTAGGAATTTTTGACATATCGCGTCTTAACAGTACTTAAAATAACTAGATCTATAAGTATAGCAGTGGCGAGTCTTGGTCAATCCCACAGAGAGTGTTCGATTAGCTTTCATAATGAAAAGAATTGGTGTTTAGGTTGAGGGGGTTTGGTTTGGGTTCAAATAATAAAATAAAATGAAACTAAACTAATTAAAACAAAATCAAGAAAACATTAAAAAATGAATAAAAGTGATGAATGCGTTAGGGACCTAGACATTGATTCAATCTCGGTCTATACTTAATCAAGCATACTTCATTGAATTGTTATTCTCATACCTTTCTTAGCAACTATTAATCGTAGGTTAATGATTAGCTCAATTAACCCCATTTTTCCCTTAAGTCGTGTTTAATTAAAAGATGCTCCTTAATTAAACCTAGTCATCTAACAACCTAGGATAAGTTATCTAGATTTAATTGGACAGTCGCATTACGAATTAGGAAAACAGATTAATCAAGGCAACCACCATACAAGCTCGGGTCATTTAACCTAGATTACGTTATCTCTAATGATTAGACACCAATCGAAAACACAACAATTATGGATTGTATCCCTAATGATTCGAAACCATTAGTTGCTACAAATGAATCTCAATATAACAATTACGGATTATATTGAAGATTTTAGTAATATCTAAACACAATAATTACGGATTGTGTTCAAAATTTGAGTAACGGGTTCACATATAAACAATTAAACGAGAATAAGTGTAACATCCCATTACCTGCAGGGAGGCTAGAATAGTAAATATGAGTGATCAATGATAGCTCAGAAATGTATTTTTCATGCTCATGTATAATATGTCATACACATACACATGAATAATGAAGTTGTTGCACATGAAAATAATTGTACATGCATTCATGGATAATTCCAGGTATTTTTTGGACTGAAGTGTGATATTATTGGAAATTTTGAGATTTTTTAAATTTGTTATATTGGAAATATTATTGATTAGTGGAATTATTGTATTTGTGAATTTTGGTGAATTAAAGATTTATTTTCAGAATTTATAGAGAATTATGGATTTTTATTAAAAATAGGGAACAAGGAATCAAAATAATATTTGGAGATAATTGGATTGTAAAGATGAGAATTAAAGGAATTAGTCTAAAAGAAACTTGGTTAGAGCTTGGACCTTATGAAAGTGACAAGTGTCACTTACATAGTAAGTTGCTTTTTATACTTTTATTAGAAGTAAGTTTTGATATATGAGAGTTAAAAGACTAAGATATATTCCTAAGTTTCCTTCTTCATAGTCACCTTCTCCGAATTTCCTCTCAATACACAGAGTTTTTCATCAAATACTTTCCAAGAGCTTTCTTTGTTTTTCCATATCCCACACCTCTCCCCCACTGCTAATTGCTTCTTCTTCCTTAAGAAAAAACAGAAGTTGGTCAATGTTTATAGCGGAATACGTGAATTTGCAAGGAGTTTAGGGCTTTGGAATAGTTGAAGTTCATGGAGTTTTTAACAAGTAAGCATTGAGTAAATCCTTTAGAGTTATGGATTTATGAAATAAATTTGATGAATTACTATTATCTGCATGAACATAGGATTTACATGTATATTCATGAACACTGTGTTGATGGGATGAAAAATTTGGTTATAATGTTAGTTTAGTATTTGATGATTATTAGTGATCAGGTGATGTAGAAATGATTTTTGGAGTTTGAAATAGCAATAATGTAGCACCTCACTCCCGCAGGCCCCGAGTCCGACATCTATGAGTGATATCTGAGTTCGAGCCCCGCAAGAGTGGCATGCTAAGGCACTCAGTCAGTCAAATTTTTTTTTGAAACAATAACATAGATACACACCTCTTTGCAAAAATCAACAATTTAAATCGGGCCCACTTTCATTTATAAACATTTTCAATCAACACGATACAATCAACAAAATTTTCAATAGCCATTTGGGCCCTTTCACAAATACAAAACACTTTAGTCTTTTTGGAATACAAATTTATACAAAAAGTTGCAGAATATACAATTTAATACAAAATAAAGAAATCCGAACTGATCTCGACCTCTATCCTTCACTTGAATGCTGTAGGTATACTCCATTGGCCTAACGGGGTATTCTTCTGATCCTAAAAATATTTGCAAATTTTGGGTGAGTTTTGCGAACTCAATGAGTAACTATCATCGATGGCTCACCCAATCACGTAACACATAATTCATATCATTACACATTTCACACTTCACATTTAATACAATTTAATCACTCATATTATGCATATGCAGAGCACATGAGACTCACTTTCCATTTGTTACTTTGTTGTGACAGAGTGCCTAAATTGTCCCATATAGGGCTCATTGATAACTGTCCCTTATCTGCTTGGGGGATACATGGCTCATTAAATGTTGAGCCTGAGGCTCTGATTCACTTTTTAGCTCAAAGCTCATTTTCACTCATTGAGCTTTAAGCTCTAATCGGTGGCTACTCTGGTCACAACAGCCATTATGTTTCACGCATTCATGAAATGAAATGCATCAGTCACATTTGCATGATTCACATTCACTCACATTTACATATCATCAGACCGTAGACCGGCATTCAATATTAGAGTTAAGTATCACTTTTCATTTACATGCAAATGCACATTCAAAACACATTTGTCATCGGACCGGGGTCCAGCATTTAACACTCATATTATGCACACTTATTTCATCTCATTCACATACAAGTAGCACTTTAATATTTTATTAATACATCACATTCATCGAACCTTCTGTCCGAAAACCGTCACAATCAATCACATTCACATAATGATTCAATAGTCAATTAATACAAAATTCAAATAAAACAAACAATGAAATGAGACCATCTAGGTCTACTCACAGTACGCTTTAGATTAGCATTTACTTCCAAATTCTGGATACGCCAGTATGTGGACGTTTATCCTGCACATTCCATTTATACAATACACAATTCACACACGTTACAAAACTCATTTATGCACAAATAGTTATATGGACTATGTACAATGCATGCTTAATGACAATCCCGGGTATATGTTCTAGAATACATATTATGCTCATTCCCATTTCATAATTCATATATGTCTAATTAAACTTGGATTTACACTTTATTTGTACATCATCATTCTAAATTCTTCTTTCAATCGTTACCCTTTGCAAGAATACTTTGTTACTCTATATCATAACTCAATTTCTTGTCATCTCTTTTCTAACCTTATATGATCTCATAATATCCAATTCTCATTCACAATTTAGCAATTCAAACATATACACACACATCTGCACATCACCCATTTACACAATAACCATAAATATATTATCCACCTAGCTTGCTCACAAAACTCCAAGTCAAGGTTGTCTTTCACCTTGCTTTTGGGTAGGATTCTCTTGGTTCCCTAAAATAAACCAAATCTCATTCAATAGGAATCCACTTAAAAATCCATAATGCAAAATCACTAAAATTGATTCTAGAATACTTAAACCCAAGCATTTTCTAAACTCCATGAACTAGAATCCTTCCAAAAATCCAAAAGATTCAAAATGATCTTACCTTGGTTTTTCACCAAATGGAGAGATCTTTGGCTTAAAGGGAATCTCTTCTCTTTCTCTACCTTTTTCCCTTCTTGAACAGCTCGAAAATCTCTCTTGAAGACTAAGAAAAATTAAACCCTAGCTTGTTTTCTCTTCTTTCTCTCTTTCTCTTCGTATTTCTCTCTCTTCTTCATGACACTCTCTCTTTTTTTCTCTTCAATTTTTGTTCTTCACTTTTCTTAAAATGCAAGACAACACTTCTTCTTCCAATTATGCTCTTAATGATTGAGAATTGTCCAATTTGTCGTTCCATTTATGCCTTATGACTTTTATGCTTAAGTGTCTTACCAAAAATATTCTTGAACATTCTGACATAACACTTTCTTCTAGAAAAATATTCCCATTGTCTTAAGTTTCTAATGACACCAAAATCATTCAATTTGGTTTAGAAATCTGAAAGTTAGATCCAAGACATTTTCGGACTGTTCTTATTCCAAAACAGTATACTATGTACAACTTCCATCCAAAAATTAAACATCTTAGAGATCGATTCAAAATTTGACTTTTCATATGATTTGTAGCTCTATTTCTCTAATTTACTCCACATTAAAAATAATCTCATTTGGAGTCATATAGATCCAGATATATTCAAAATACCAAAGTATGTCCAGTGAAATCATACCAGCTCATACTATTCCAACAGATTCCCTCACTTTCCTTCAATAAACCTTTTTCCAAATCAATTCAGAATGTTATCAATCTTTGTGGAGAGTTAGAATAATGTGTTAGAAATCTATTGGCTCAAGAATCAAGTCATTTGGAGGTCGGATAACAAGGTTATGGCCGAAAGAATCAAACAAGGTTCTGTCCTCAATCCTATTGAACCTACTTCTGGGCTATTGGTATAACTTTCTCTATTGGTATCAAATCAAGGTCATTCTTAGACAATTTGAAAGAAGACTTATAGATATACAACTTTTATGAAGACATTGAAAAATATTCTGTCATCTAAAGTGTCAAAATTGGACCAGATGATACAAGATGAACAGTACCCAGAAGAAGTTTACGAACAGTGCACAGAAGATGTTTACAATTGGCATAACTTTCTCTAGAGATATTGGATCAAGGTCATTCTTAAAGCGTTTGAAATAGGACTTCAAGATTTACAACTTTCATGCAGACCTTGAAGACAAATTCTGTCATCTAGAGGGTCAAAATTTGACCAGAAGATACAAGATGAACAGTGGCCAGAAGAAGTTTATAAACAGTGCACAAAAGTTGTTTTAACATTAGCATAAATTTTTCTAGAGATATCGGATCAAGGTCATTCCTAAAGTTTTTGAAAGAGGATTTTAAGATTTACAACTTTTATGAAGACCTTGAAGATAAATTCTGTCATCTAAAACGTCAAAAGTTGACCAGAAGATACAAGATGAATAGTGACCAAAAGAAGTTTATGAACAGTGCACAGAAGATGTTTTACAATTGGAATAACTTTCTCTAAAGATATTGGATCAAGGTTACTCTTAGATGGTTTGAAAGAGGACTTCAAGATCTACAACTTTCATGAAAATCTTGAAGATAGATTCTGTCATCTAGAGGGTCAAAATTTGACAAGAAGATGTAAGATGAACAGTACCCAGAAGATATAGAAGATCAATGATAGAAGATACAGAAGGTCAACCACAGAAGATATAAAAGGTCAACCATAGAAGATACAGAAGGTCAACCATAGAAGATACAAAAGGTCAACCGTAGAAGATACAGAAGATCAACCATAGAAGATACAGAAGGTCAACCATAGACGATACATCTTCACTAGATAATATGACGTTATCACCAGACGATATGACATCATCACCAGACGATACATCTTCACCAGACGATATGTCTTCATCAGACGATATGACGTCATCACCAGATAATATGACGTCATCATCAGACGATACAACTATACTCCTGAGCATCCCTACTTATAAGGATCATAACTTTCGACTCCAATGTCTAAAATTCTCATACTATATACCGTTGGAAAGATAAAAGAAATCTACAGCTTTTAAGAAGGCAACTTTGTCAAAATCTATCTAGATCAGCCCTAAATTTCCCCTGAAGTCCAAACACTAATTTTACATTCACCTACCAATGTACTACACCCAGTTCTCAACTTCATGACAAATTTTGAGACTCTTAAAGACATAATTTAAGTTCAATTCTTCATAAGAAATGTAACCATATGTTTCTAGTTTAATCCAAATTAAGAATCATCTCATTTGGATAACTAGAAAAAAGTTATGGCTAAAAGACTGAAGCATATTCAGTGAATATTTTCCAGGTCAACTACCAATTTTGTTTCTAAATCTTTCCTTATCACAACTCATACCAAGATCACTCTTTCTACTCCCTCTACTTCTCATTTTCAATAAAATCAAATTTAACATCAATTATACCCGGAAGTTGTCAATGAATGCATGTACCACTTTTTTTATGTGCAAACATTCAATATTTATGTGCATATATGCTAACATTATGCATGAGCAAGAAAATACATTTCCTTAATCTCTTTTTGAGCTCACATGTACTGAAATTTCGGGTCCTAACCCTTAATATGAGGATGGGATGTTACAGTGTATACTTCAAAATATCTAGAATTCACAAATTTATATGGGCTAAGAGACATACACAGTCATAAACATAGTCTTGCATCCCTTATTTGCTTCAAAGGTTCATTTTATACTATTTTTTCATTTGAATTCTTCTCCTTTTAGTCCATGAAGGCAATTGTAAACTATAAATGCACTTGGAGAAAATTAAGTATCAAATATACAATTAAAGTATAAAATATCAAGCAAAATACATCAAATATGGTTGTATAAATAAAGTGAAATATACATCTATCAAACAACCTCACACTTAAGCTTTTGCTTGTCCTTAAGCAAATCATAATCAAAATTATAAATCTTACAACATCATTCCTTCATTATTCTTAACATGTCCATTTCATACTATAAATCATCGTATCATATTAATCAAATTAACATAAAATATATTCAATTTATCCTAAAACTGACTTCCTAAGTCAATATTAATAGTAATCACATCAATAACTTCAGCGAAATAAAAATCATAAACCTTTACACCCTCACTAAGATTTCACTCGAAGCAAACAAGTGTATAGGGAGAAAAGTATCAAACTGTCAATCAATGCATAGGAGAACTCTTACCATAGGTTTGCAATTTTATCACATCTCCACCATTTATATAAAAATTAGAAACAAAAATCAAAAGGTCTTTATGAGGGTTACAATGGGGCTTAGGTATGGTATGATTAGGATCATAAAAGGGTGAATTGAAGGAAATTTATAAAAGAGACATTATATGCAACTTGTTCACAATACATTTAGGTCCTTCATTATAAAATCAATGGTACTAACTATATATATATTTTTTCTTGTTTTCTCATTCCATATGACTTTTTTATCAGAACAATTATAAGCATCAGTACCACAATTAAAGAAATAATGGAATTTTCAACATTTTCAAGTTTTAAACAAGCAAGTAATGTAATAACCTTCAGGGTTCAAAACAATAAAAGGCTTCTAAGAATACTACGAGAAAGGTTAATAATTAGGTTATAATCAATGAAAAAGGCTAAAGTTTAACTTGGTTATTCCTAAAGATAAATTTAAGGTAAGGTAATTATTAAAGAAATAGGCTCGAACAAATTGTTGAATCTAAATACCTTTATCACTTCAATGCTTCTAATTTAACAACTATTTTCTTAATATGCATAATAAAAGCAATTTTTAGAATTATTCAACTACACATGATAACACACGTGAAAGAATAAAAAAAGCTTAAAATGTTTTTGAGATCTTGCTCTTAGGCTTAAAAGCTCACAAAAAAGATAGGTTAATGTGTGTAAATAGTATGTAATTTCATTCAACTCAACTATCTTAATGATTAATAAAAATATGACTTATAAAAGCAATTGTATTATAACTCTCATCCTTTTACATAATAATTCCAATCAATATTTAATAATGAAATACAGTAATGATGGACATATTTCAATTAAGTTAGGATATCAATTCATAAAATTTAATAACTAAGATTATAATAAGCTTAAGAAAAGCAGGAAAATTGTTAACCCATTCCCCACACCTAAAGTTATACATTGTCCGCAATGTACACAATATAAGTATATATTGTAAGTGAGAAAGTTTGAGGTACTTTTTTGAGTAAGACGATTTTTCTGAATTTTGATCCATCCAATATTAAATTACGTCCTTGCAAATCATAAAGAAAAGGGGATAAAAATAAAAATTAAAAAAAACAAAAGATTAAGAAATAAAATATAATTAACTAAAAAGTTAGAGAAAAGAAAATAAATAATACACAAGTAAAAAAGAAAAAGAAAAATATGCAAAAATTAAGTATCTCCTTATTGTGCGATCCTGGATGGTTAGACGAAGGAGAGTCCTCTTGATGTTGATCTTGTACCCATAAAGGAACAGTTGAGGAAGTGTCCTCACTAGATGGTGGGGGTTGGAAATTGATGCCTAGACGGCTTGCCATTAATAACATCAACTCTCCCATCTATCTAATTGTATGCTCAAGGCTTCCTACCTGCTCAATAAGCTTCGCATGATGCTGTTGGATAGTCTTTTGAATTCCCACAAGTTGGCTCACCCATCTCCCCAATAATGTTATCTTTAGCTAAGCTAGGTTTTGCATCTTGGCTTTAGGACCTCTCAAAATATCCTGCTTTGGTGCTTCATCCCCTTTCTTAAGTAGCAGTGGTTGTGGTTATGGTGGCTGCTTCACTATAGTGGCTCCTTTTTATCTTTACCCTCTGTTATTGGCTCATCACGTTCCCCAACAAGCCTGTAGATATTGTCTGTGGGACCTTGATGTCTGCGTACCATGTGCATATGATGCATCACTACCAAATTAAGTGCCACCATGGTAGTCATCTATTGCATTGGTGGTAGTTCATCAAATAAACTCATTCGTCGTGCCAATCTGGTCACATAAGGTCCAATACAGATTGTTTCAAGCTTTATGTCTTCATTTTAACGCCCGATGAATTGGAAAAGTGTATGTCCTAGGTGAATTGGAGTTCTCTCACTTATATTCCATAAATAGTATATGTCTATGTTCCTGATGAGTCCTCAGATATCACCCTGACTGCTCAATGTATAACTCAAAATACCATGGATGTATCTAAGCACAGGATGTCGCAATGTAAACGCTTTAGATTTGCTTGGGTTGTAATCGTCTTTTATGCTATTCTTCCTTTTAAAGTGTTAAGGAGACAATCTATATGAAAATTTGGTTCGTAATGTAATGTACTCTACCGTCCCCACATACTCCTAGTCATAAAGACCCATCATGATAGAAAGCTCTGAATAGTTCATTTAGAACATGTCTTCCATTATCCATAACTGGATCGTGTTAAGTTGATCCCTATCGTAGTTACCTCTCTCCACTAAGAATATGGGAGGACCTCCAATGTAAGTTCTTTATAGGCTGGCTCCACAATCGTGAAAATTCAGGACCATGTGCCAACATTGACAAGGTCCCCAACTTATTGTGCTAAGTCAACGTGCTCCAATGCCTCCCAATAAACAAATCGACTAATCCCAAACTTCTCATCCTTGAGCCTCTGGTAATATTCTGCCTAGGCCTTGACATTAAGCAGTAACATCATTCGTTGCTCTGGGGGTTGAACTAAAGTTGAGGAACCTTATCCTCTTAGTCACTTCCTAAGCATCTCCTTTTCTCCTTGTGATTTTGTTATTATGCCTGCAACTTTGAATAAGTGTGAGGAGATTTACAAATAAATTTTAGGAATACACTTTTTCCCCCACATTTAAAATTGATTATGTTTACTAAATTATTAAGGAAAAAACAAATTAGTAATGAAAATTAAACACATAAAATAATTAATAAATGATAGACACAAATAAATAAACAAATATATGTAGTTAGAAAATTAAAGAACAACTAAATAATCTCGAAATTAAAATTAGAAATATTGCAATTAACAAATAAAGCTAACTTAATTGTTAAATTAGAAATTCTAACTGTAATTTGAAATTAAAAATCCTGAAATAACAATTACACAAGATTGAAGAAATTAAACATCAAATTTACATAATTAAACACAAACTTAATGTCGCTGAATGTCGAAAACAACTAATTAACTTAATTTTAATGCAAAAGTATCACAATTAAATACCTGGTGAGAAAAAAATTGCAAATTTCCATAATTCAAGTTGAATTTTCACCCAAATTATATGCAATTAAACAAATTAAGTCATCAAATTAGATATAAATCACAAAATTTGTATAAAGTCCTACTTTCTCGAAAGTGTTTTTAAGCATAATTAAGTTACATAATGCAAAACACCCAATTAACATGCATAAATAGTTGAGATTGATAAGATTACCTACTTGGGTGTCAACTAATTTCAAGAAAAACGCAAAAATTGGGGTTAGAGAATGCAAAAGTGACTGCAGCAGTGAGAGAGGCAAAAAAGAGATTGCAAAATTTGATGAAGTTAGGGCTTTTTAAAGTGTATCGTAGACTTACATGATCTGATGTACAATCATGCATCAAACCGTTTATGCTACTAAATCATAACTTTTTGCGAGTTTACACGATTTGGTATAAGAGCATTATCAAAACGTGTAAATTTACACCAACGTGTCTAGAGAGCGTGTAACTCTTTTTAAATGTGTGCAACTTTAAAATTTGATGCTCAAATATAAAAATTTTGCACTTTAGCACTATAGCTCATAAACATACATACCCTAACATGCTAATTATATGAAATCTCATTAGAAGCTCCATCTTTCTATCCTAAAACACACCGTATGAAAAAAAAATTAATTAAAACCTATACTAAAATTAAAGCAAAAACCAAATAATATAGAAAACAAGATTAAAACTAACTTATGGATTGCCTCCCATGTAGTGCTTCTTTAACATCGTTAGTTTTTTTTTTTAACATCGTTAGTTCAATATACCTATTGTGCTCAAGTTGGCTTATGTACATTAAGTTGTTGTAGCCTTACCTTGGGTTCCATGACCTATAAATGGTCTACCTTTTAGTGCATTAGCTTCGACAACATTCATGAATGCAAGAGAATGGCTACTAACATTAGAGATTCTAAATATAACCTTTTCATCCTCTACCTTTAAAGTTAATTTTCCTTTATCAACATCTATAATTAACTTGGCAATTCCTAAAAACTAGAGATATTTTTGTACCCTCCCCTATGCCGAAAATTACAAAGTTAGCTAGGAATGTAAACTTATCAACCTGGACTGGTAAATTCTCTACGATTCCCCTAGGATATTTCATTGATCTATCAACTAGTTGTACATAGATACTAGTCGATTCAGGTTCTCCTATTCTCATTTTTTCAAACAGAGTAAAAGGCATCATATTAATGTTGGCCCCTAAGTCAGTTAAAGCCTTATCTACTTTTAAACTATAAATTAGGCAAGGGAAATAGAAACTCCTTGTGTCTGGTTATTTCTTTAGTAGTTTGATTTTATTATTTGAGTGCTCCTTGCTCAGCACAGAAGTCTCCAACTTCTTCACTTCTTCCTTGTTTAATGATTGCTCTTTCAAATATTTGGTGTTCTTTGCTAACTGCAAAAGTGATTCAACGAGGGTAAAGTCATTTTAAAGTTGTTCTAACAGATCAAGGAATCTATCTAACTCTACCTCCAATAGATTTCTCTTTGATCTGACAGGATAGGGAATTATGGGTTGATGCTCCTTGACTCTCTCTAGGTGTTGTCCACCTTCACCTTTGGGTGATTCTAATTAGTCACCTTCTTCTATTCTTGGAGCTTCTTCTTCGTAGTTTAGGAAATTTACATTGTACGTTCCTTCAAATTTGTTTATATCATTTTTGGTAAACTCCCCTTTGGTCTTTCTACCATGTCCTTACTAGTTTGTTGATTCTAATTTCCAAGTTACATATGGATGAATCAGTTTGCTCATGATTCGCTTTAAATTCCTGAAGGAATTCCACTATTAGCTCATCCATACTAAGCTTCCTGGTTTGTGATGCTTGCTACTGGAATCCTAGAAAAGGGTTATTTGTTGTCTGCCCTTGATTTTCTTATGAAAAGTTAGGGTGGTGATTCCTCCAGCCAGGATTGTAGTTATTACTGTAAGGATTTTTTGAGGTCTCGAAGCATTCCCCAAATAATCTATATGCTCGGGCTATGCTGATTGACAATCCTATCCTCCTTAGTGATCTTGCCTGCACACCTCGCACTGCATCACTCTTCCTTGTGGAGCCATTATAATTCTTTCTATATTTTTGCTCAAGGCCTCCACTTGAATCGCCAACTGTGTCATTGCATCTACTTTGTATATTCCCATTAGCTTATTGGTTCGTGCTATAACTGAGCACCACTGGTAATTGTTCATGGCCATATCCTCTATTAAATATTGAGCCACTTATGGTGTTTAATTGTTTAACGTCCCCCTAACTGCTACATCGATACACTACCTTGTTCTTTGACTTAACCCATTATAGAATGTTTGGATTTGCATCCATAGTGGTAGTTCGTGATGTGGGCATCATCTCAAGATCTACTTAAATTTCTCCCATATGTCATATAAGGATTCATCTTCAATTTGGGACTAGGAAAAGATATCATTCTTTAATTTCATAGTCTTAACAGGTGGAAAGTACTTCAAAAAAAGCTTTTCTGTCACTTATTCGCATGTAGTTAACGAAGAATGTGGCATAGAGTTGAACCACTGCTTAGCCTTCCTTCTTAAAGAGAATGAAAATATGCACAGTCTGATGGCATCATCATTAGCTCCATTTATCTTGAAAGTGTTGTAGATTTCCAAAAGTTAGAAATGTCTGTGTTTAGGTCTTCATCCCTGAGTCCATCAAATTATATTAACTGTTGCACCATTTAGATGATACTTGGCTTGATCCTGAAGTTATTTTCCTGGATAGTCGTCTTATGAAGCTGGACTTTGCACTAGTTAAGTTTGGCCTAACGAAATTGAATATGATTCTTAGTTGATTAGCCATGTTGTTAGATTCTTTTGTATCTACATAACCTTCCAAAACCTCTATCTAATAGACTAATTCAAACTCATGTAGTTCATCCTTTAAAGATTCTTAACTGTCCTTTCAATTTCTAGATCCACGTTTGTTAGCCTTTCAAAAGTGCTCTTTATTATAAACTGACTAGGAGTCTAATTCTAAAAACAAATAAAATGACATAAAATAAAAACAAGAATAAAGGAGAATAAAGTAAAAGAGTAATGACCAGACTAATAAAATTAAGGTTTTCCTAAAATCAATATCTCCAGCAACGATGCCAAAAACTTGATTGATTTATACTTAAGGCCAATATTTGAACTAACCACAAGTGTACAACATAGTTGTAGCTAGCACAGGCAAATACGAGTCGAATCCCATGAAGACAATGACAACTAATAATTACCATTATCTTATTATCTAATCTACAAATTAATTGTTGGTTTTTAATTAAAATTAATACTAAACAAAATAAAAAAAGTAGAAAATAATAATGAACAAAGAAAAAAGAAAATCGCTTAAAAAGAATCAATGTCAAGAATTAGTGCCTAGGTGATGAACCCCCCTAAAACTCTTTGTATGGCCCCAAATTGTACACTAGTTGGAATGTTATGTTAAGTCAAAATGACTTTACGATTAATTATTTTGATGAAGACCAAATAATAATAATAATAGAAGAAAGTAAGACGAAGTTGCGAAGCGAAGAAAAGTAAGACGCAAGCAGAAAAGTAAGACCCAAGCAGAAAGTAAGACGAAGTGCAGAGGAGAAACTAAGACGAAGCGCAGAGACGAAAGAATCTAAGATGAAGCGCGCGAGGAGAAAATAAGACGAAGCAAAGTCGAAAATGAGACGGAAGCTAAAGTCAAACTAAGACGAAGCCGAAAATAAGACGAAGCAGAAGCGGAAAGTAAGACGTAAGAAACTAAGACGAAGCAGAAAGTAAGACGAAGCATAAGTAAAAATAAGACGAAGGTCCAATACCATGTCAGATGGATAATCAGTTTGAGTTAGTTACAGAACTCAACTGAATAACTGTTTCTTCAAAGATTAAGAAGCAAGAAGAAAGAAGCGGTTATCGAAGCAGTTGAAGACAAAGGCTATAAATACGAGTCGGAGTCGAAGACTAAAGAAGTTAGAGATTTTAAGAAGTTACAAAACCATTGTATTCATTGAGCTAAACCCTAGAGCTATATTGTCTGTAACTGTTGGGACCCAATCTTAGGAACCGGATCCCAACCGGAAAACGGAAACGGAAACGAAGCAAACAGAATCGAAAGCAGAAATCGAAAGAACGGATTCTTTTCGAATTCGAAGCGGAACGAAACGGAAGCAAATGCCGACATCCGAAAGCGCAAATCTTAGGAAACGAAAAGTTGCGTTGGAACCTTAGAC
>JAOTBA010000005.1:24423403-24436715 GCA_025629845.1 Erythroxylum squamatum
CCTTATTGTACCTACTGATATAGTAATAATACAATCTCTATATCGGTTTCCTATCAAATTGGTGCTTTCATTGAGAGTTGAACTCAAGTAGAGAAGGATTGTATGCACACGAGAATGGAGGCAAGAGTTTCGGCAGTAGAGGCTTCTCTTAAGAGGCGGGAGTCATCCCTTTCAGCCTAGGAGGGTATGGTGAAATCGCACGATTCTATCCTTAAGGACCTTCGGACGCAAGTGGGTACCCTTATGGCTAGTGTTGAGACATTAGCTAAGTCTCAGGGTCTGTTGCAATCAGAGATGAGGGACGGGTTTCAGTTGCTGTTGGCGAAGAATCCACAGAAGCAGCACGTGAATGAAGGAGAGGCACCTCCGGGGTTTGCTCAACATGCGCACGCATCCTCTTCAGCTGGAAATGATAGGCTTGCGTATCCTACGTTCTCGGAGGCTGGGAACGCGACCGCAGGTGGGTTGCAGGGTGCTGGCAGTCAGCGACAACATGAACGCACGTCAGTGGCTGCTATCGAACGCGCATGGGAGGAGTACAGAAGCGCTGGTCGATGTGTCGACCTTCCCACGTTTAATGGGGACGACCCGTTTGCCTGGGTGACCCGAGCAGAATCTTACTTCATGATTCACAATATTCCTTCGGAGTTGCGTGTGTCGATGGTCCAAATTAGCATGGAAGGTGCGACCCTGTACTGGTTCATGAATCTTCGGGAGATCGATCCATGAATGACATGGGAAAGGTTCAAACGTTCTCTGTTCGAACGTTATGGAGGAAGGGATGAGGGTGATCCTATCGAGCAGCTGAAGTCCGTCTCCCAAAGAGGTTCAGTCGACGACTACATCGATGAGTTTGAGAGGGTGGCGTCACGGATTTACAGCTTCCCAGATGAGTGGTACATGAGTTGCTTCTTGGGTGGTTTGCGAGAGGAGGTGAAGAACAGAGTCCAGACCCACGAACCACAAACTCGTGTTCGACTCTTTTCGGTTGCGAGGAAAGTCGAGAGGGAGCTGATCGGGGAGGGCGTGATTCATCCAGGAGAGTATAGGAGAACCGAAGGGAATCATGCAAATTTTGGGCACCGTTTGGGAAACCAACACACGTATCGACCCACCCAACCGACCCATGCAATGGGCAATTTAAAAAATGACATGAAGGAGACAACCACTAGACAGCGGGGACCCACCATTGATGATAGCCACCGAACCCAGAAACCCAAGTGGAGAGGCACACGAAACCTAACCTATGACCAGCTGATGGAAAGAAGAGAAAAGGGGCTATGTTTCAAATGCGGCCTGACCTTCGGCCCTCTCCATCGTTGCCCAGACAAGGAGTATAGATTGATAGTATGGGAGGGGGATGAAGCCGAAGAGGGAGAGAGCAGTCAAGAAGTACCAATGGCAGTGGAACAACAAGAAGATTGGGAGATGGTGTGCAACTCAGTGGAGTTTGGGGAGCTAGGCGGCAATCAATCCTCGCCCCCGAAATCAATGGTTCTAATAGGTAAGTTGAATGACATGCCTATTGTTGTTTTAATTGATAGCGGAGCCAGCCACAATTTTGTGTCCAAGAGATCGGTTCAGGCGATGGAATTGGCTGTTACTCCGACCAGAACTTTCGGAGTCCGATTAGGCGATGGTCATCGCTCCTTCTCACAGGGGGTGTGTAAGGAAATCAAGCTGGAATTGAATGGGGAGGAGTTCAGGTTGAGTGCTTATGTGTTTGATACGAGGGGTCCTGACTTGATTTTGGGAGTTGCATGGCTCGAAACTTTGGGGGTAGTGAGGGTCGATTGGAAAAACATGTATATGACCTTTGATCGGAAGGGGACTGAAGTGACCTTACAGGGCATCAATCTGCACACTTCTTCTCTACATGCACTACAGCAGATTCTGAAGCATCAGGAATGGGAAATTGAGGGGTTGTTATGGTCTATGAAAATGGGCAGAAACCTATCTGCTGAGGCAGTTCCCTTGGATGCGGGTCAGCAAGAAAAGTTGGAAGGTATTTTATGCAGATTTGGATCAGTTTTTCAGGAGATTGAGGCGCTGCCCCCGAATCTAAAGGAAGGAGCAGAACCGGTGAATATTCGTCCATATAGACATGCTCATCATCATAAGGATGAAATCGAGAGGCAGATCCGTGGTTTACTAGAGGATGGGGTCATAAAACATAGTATCAGCCCTTATTCAAGTCCGGTTATCCTTGTTAAGAAAAAGGACGGGTCGTGGCGGATGTGTGTTGACTACCGCGCCTTAAATAAGCTTACTATTCCGGACAAGTTTCCAATACCAGTTGTGGATGAATTGATGGAAGAATTACATGGGGCTAGATACTTTTCTAAGGTGGATCTTAAGTCGGGTTTTCACCAGATCCGAGTTAGGGAGGAGGATACCTATAAGACAGGGTTTTGGACTCATGAGGGACACTACGAGTATCTGATTATGCTGTTTGGCCTCATGAATGCCCCGGCCACTTTCCAAGCTACCATGAACTCTATCTTCAAACCTTTTTTACGGAAATTCATCTTAGTTTCTTTGACGATATTCTGATTTATAGTGCAGATTGGGATGAGCATATGGAGCACTTGGTTTGTGTATTGCAGCTGCTGTTGGATAATCAGTTGGTGGCCAATCAAAAGAAATGTACTTTTGGGCAGAAATCTGTTGGTTACCTAGGCCACATCATCTCCTTCGAAGGTGTGTCAATGGATCCTTCAAAGATCCAAAGTATTGTGGAATGGCCTATACCTAAGTGTGTCAAAGGAGTGAGGGGTTTCCTAGGTCTTACTGGGTACTACAAGAAGTTTGTTAAAGATTATGGGAAGGTTGCTAAACCTCTTACGGAGCTTACTAAGAAGGATGGCTTCAGCTGGAGTAATGAGGCTCAAGAAGCTTTTGATGAATTAAAGAGGAAGTTGACTTCAGCACCTGTCTTGGCCTTGCCTAATTTCGCCAAAGAATTTTCCCTTGAATGTGATGCTTCGGGAAGAGGATTAGGGGCAGTCTTGGTGCAAGAAGGTCGTCCAGTGGCTTTTTTCAGCAAGGCTTTGGCTTAATCTACCTATGCTAAATCTGTTTATGAGAAGGAAGTTATGGCAGTGGTTATGGCTATTCAGCATTGGAAGCACTACTTAATCGGAAGGCATTTCAAGGTCTACACCGACCATAAAAGCTTGAAGCATTTGTTGGATTAGCGAATACCTTCCATAGATCAACAATGTTGGCAAGCTAAGCTGTTGGGGTTGGATTTTGAGGTAATCTATCGACCGAGAAAACAAAATGGGGCAGCAGATGCTTTATCAAGGGTGGAAGATGACAAGTTGTTATTTTCAGCAATTTCTGCACCTTTTTGGCTTGATTTGGATGTAGTTTGGAGAGAGCTCAAGGAGGACTTAGTCTTACATTCAATTATGACAGCACTTATGTCAGATCCTAGCTCTAAACCTAACTTCCACTTCAGGGATGATTTGTTGTTTTATAAAAACAGATTGGTACTATCAGCTTCCTCGGTGCTCATCCCTCAATTTTTGCAAGAGTATCACGCTTCTCCTTCAGGAGGGCATTCAGGTTTCTTAAAGACTTACAAAAGGTTGGCTGGAGGACTGTTTTGGTTGGGAATGAGGGCTGCTGTCCAGAAATTCGTGCGTGAATGTGCTGTTTGTCAGAAACATAAATACTTGGCTATGTCCCCAGCAGGTCTACTTCAGCCTTTGCCTATCCCACATCTGATTTGGGAGGAAATCTCCATGGACTTCATCACCGGTCTACCTAAGTCTCAAGGTTATGAGGTAATTTTGGTGGTAGTTGATCGTTTATCCAAGTATGCCCATTTTTCACTTCTCAAGCATCCATACACGGCTAAGACTGTAGCCGAGGTTTTTATCCGTGACATTGTGAGGCTACATGGGGTTCCTAGCTCCATTATAAGTGATAGAGATCCACTTTTTACTAGCAATTTCTGGAAGGAGTTGTTCAAGTTACAAGGGACAACCTTGAAGATGAGTTCATCTTACTATCCTCAAACGGATGGCTAGACCGAAGTGATCAACAGAGGCCTTGAAACTTATCTCCGTTGCTTCACTTCTGAACAGCCTAAACATTGGTCTAATTGGCTCGCATGGGCCGAATATTGTTATAACAAAAATTACCACGTTTCGACGGGGTGAACTCCTTTTGAGATTGTATATGGCCGCCTACCCCCTACCTTGCTTCACTTCACTCAAGGAGAGACTCAAGTGGAATCGGTAGCTCTTGCTTTAGTTGATAGAGATGAAGCACTTCGTCAACTCAAGCACAACCTATGGAGAGCACAATCTAGGATGAAGAAATCAGCTGACAGTCATAGGAGGGAGGTGTCTTTTCAGGTGGGTGACTTAGTCTTTGTTAAGCTAAGACCCCATAGGCAGCTCACGGTTGCAAGGAGGATCTGTCCTAAATTGACAGCCCGATACTATGGCCCTTTTAAGATAATTGGGAGAGTGGGACAAGTTGCCTATAGGTTGCAATTGCCTCCTTCAACTAAGGTTCATCCAGTTTTTCATGTCTCACAGTTGAAGAAGGCTTTGGGCAACCATTCGGTGGAGCATACCCTCCCACAAGGGATGGAAATAGATCAGGGAACTAAGGCTGAACCAGAGGCAATACTAGCTTCAAGAACTTCTAAGTCTAAAGGGAGTACTGTACTTCAGTGGCTCATACGGTGGAGAAATTGGCCAGCAGAGGAGGCAACTTGGGAGGATGCTGATTTTATTAAGGGGCAATATCCTTCCATCCACCTTAAGGACAAGGTGCTTCATGAGGGGGAGGAAATTGTTAGCACCCAGCCTGTTAGTGCACAGCCCACCAAGCCCATCCAAACCTACACCCGTAGGGGCAAGATGGGAAAGGGGGGTACTGCCACATAATCAGTTTGTTATGAGTCGATTATAGTGAGAGATTGTGCATGGTGTGGGTAAGGGAATATAGGCAGAACTGTATAGCATGAGGGGGAATAATTCGGATTGTTATACTGCTATTGCATTGGCCTGGGAAGATTACCTTTCCAGGAGGTATTCCTTATTGTACCTACTGATATAGTAATAATACAATCTCTATATCGGTTTCCTATCATATACTTTGTCTAGGATTTACTTGACTGGCGGATTGAAGTATAACCTTCACTTGTAAATGTGCCCTGGAATTAAATAAATTGACATAAGGTCTCTATTATCGTAAAGAGTAAGAGAGATTGGAAGAATGTGGCTTAAGGTACTCATATGCTTATTTGTATGTGTGTGTGTATATATATTTAATATTAGGTTATAATAGGGGTTACCAGTATCATTTCATAAATACCTTTATTTTTAACATTCTTCCTCATATTGGTGCATAAATTTCATGTGACCATGCTTGTTTTAAACATTTTCAACTTGAGTTCCTCTCAAAGGTTTTGTAAATAGAACGGTTAGTTAATCACTTGAACTGACGAAAGAAATCACAAGTTCCTCCTCCAATAGTTTTCATAATGCAGTGACAATCAATCTCGATACCTTTGGTTCACTCATAATAGACTAAGTTTGATTTTATATGCAATACTGCTTGAGTAACAGAGTAGTTTCAAAGACATTAACTAGGCTTCTCCAATTTCTGTAAAGCCAAAGTCTGACCCATAGTAACAGGTGACAAATAGTCATGGCGCAACATATTACCCCTGAACTGGATTGGGTAATATATTCCAGCAGTGTTACAAGTACTTAGATAGCCCTATTTTTCACAATAGTCTCAAAAGTTCACATTCTTTTAATATGCCCAAGTCCTTGATACATTGATTATGAATACTCAATTGGGGTAAATTACATAATTTTATAGTGGGGTGGCAGATTTGTGAACTTATGCTTCTGGGTTGATAATGCTGTGTTATATCAAATAACCAGCTTGCATGTGTGTGCTATCTTGAGACGGTTAATAGATCTCTAGATCTCTATTGTAACATCACAGAGAAATGAGTTTACTGCTCTGTTTCTTATTTACGAATGGAGTTATATAAGGTTTTCTTAGCTTTGTTGTCAAAAAGTTGGCGTTGAAAAATATAAACTCCAATAATTTGTAGGCATTTGAGCACATAAAAGCCATGACACATACCTTATTCAAGGAAAAACTAATTTAGTTTCAAAGGTTGTACTTCATATTTGTATCTGAATAAGCTTTCTCAATGCTATTCTGCACATCTTTAGAAAAAATTTTGCCACTTGCATTTGCTATTTGCCCTCTACTATATGATCTATTCTGAATTGTAGTTGAATGAAATACTGGAGGAGAAGGTCCGACCTTTCTTGCAGAACATTGACAATGCTGTCCTTTCTAGGCCTATTGTTCTACAGTCACCAAATCAGGATAAAAAGGTTTTGCCCTTATTCTTTTAGAATTTGTATAATTAAGTTGCTGTGATTGGGCTGCAAAACTTTTGGGCCATGCCACTGGCAATTGGAGAATCAATTTCTTATTTGCTTTACCTATTCTTTCTTCTGTTTGTGTTCTATTCTAGTATAGCAGCAGATTTTGCTGATTCTTTGTAAAATCTCTTCGGAACTGGGCATTCTATTGCCCTGGTTCAATATTCATTCATGATTATATCTTATGCTCGATTTGTTTAATGAAGATGATATCATCATACCTTACCTCCTTCTGCTATTGTGAGCTTTGTGTTCCAAGAAGGGGGACCTATCATATGTCCAGTAACATATAGCCAAGTTTTGAATATTTGTTGCTGTAGTCCGTGATGATGCATTCACTTGTGCAATGTTTGTTATGTATTTTGGTGCAGAGGAGTCGGCGGAGAAGATGGTGGTTCTTTTGAAGTTTCAAACATTTATCTTATATGGATAAAGTAATGTGATGGTCTTATTGATCAACATATATGTTTTCCTATTCGAATTCCACGGTTCATAGTTGCGTTATCTGCGATTGAAGGAAGAGGATTCTGTACTCGGGTATTCTCTCCTCTTCTTTGGCTTCTCAGCTAATGTTCCTGGAGCTAAACCATTGCCCCTACGTAATGCTATCATATTAATGATTTTGTTGTCTCATTATTAGCAATCATTTGTTTCACTACTTCTTGCACACGCAATGAACAATGATGCTGTTATTTTTGTTCTGCAAAGTATTAAGGAAGGGTTAATGATGAGAGTGATGTACGAGCAAAAAAGTGATAGCTGGTTTGTGATATGCACACCTGCATAAAACTAGCCAGCTAAATTTACCAAGTATGCGTTTTAGTTGATTTTTATTCTCAAATTTATTTAGTATTAATCGACATTCCTGGCCATGAACGGCCTAAACTCGTAAAGTTGGTAACTAAACTAATAAACTAGTTAGTGTTTTCCTAAATTTCAAATCAACTCGTAGAGTTGAAAGATTTTAGCCCATAGAAGTCTGCATGAAATAGTTGTAAACTTTTACTCCCCCTGCATTTTGGTTGTAAATTTCACATTTTGATGTTTATGAATAAAGGCAAAAAGATGAACCAACTTAAAACTGTAGAAGACAATTTTTATGCGGTTATCCAATGGCAGCCATTTTATTTTCGTTTGTCTGTGATTCAACTTTGTCATAAAGAGTCCTTTTGACTTGTCCTTTGGCGTGTACGATTGATCGTTGAATATGACGATGTATTATTATCTCATTTAAAGATCCTTTTCAAATTGTATCTTATTTACTTCTGAATTGATGAATGTACATGTATGTATATAGCAACCAGTACAAGATAAAAGATCTCAAATTTGTTTTTCTACCGCAATGTAACTTTGATTGCAACTCGACCTCTAATTCAGATGAATAAGAATGTATCAATGATAATATTTTATGTGCGTCAACTTGTTTTAAGGCAGGAACAAATGGAGACAAATTAACACGGGGACACTTTTCTTTCTTACATATCAAATGACAAGTAGGAACGATGATTATAAGTAATTAATATCGTTCTACTGGAAGCAAGCAAACAAACAAGAACAAGGAAATTAAATTAAGTCTTGGATACGAAACTGGGAGTGGCATAGATATTCAGTTTAACAATTGGCAAGGTAGTGAGAGGATTTGAGATTAGTTAGTGAATCTTTGGCAGTGAGTGACGTGACTGCAACCACGCCTGTAAGGGTTAGCTTTCTCATGTCCACGGCAATTGAAATAAGATCCGCCTTTCTTCTGGCATGGAATTGCGCCAGCCTTGAGAGCGTCATAGCTGAAGTATCTAGTCTTCTGAGCCAGGAGTCGCTGGCTTATGTCAGACTCCATCATGATCTCCTCTTCTTTGCCGATGTGATCACCGATAAACCCGCCGGTGAAATGGGTTGCAAGATTCGTCTCAGCGTCGCATATTGTGCACTGGACCACCATGGCTATGGCGGTGAGGACGAGCACAAGCCAAAACTTAATTCCCATTTGAAAAAGTAGGAAAAAACGTAATTGAAGGTTAGAAAGAAATGATGAGACGTGATTGATGTGTTATGGTGGCGAATGAAAGGAAAGGATAGAATATTTAAAGAGAGAAGAGCGTTGGTTTTTGTGGAAGAAATATGTGATGTTACGTGCATATTTGTTTGTGTTTTGCATGTGAAGTGCTTCTCTAAATGCAGTTGTATTTACCTCCTACGCATGTGGCCTGCCTTTGTTTGTGTGAAAAGCCACTCATTCCTAACCCATGGTCTGCTGCTTATTTTTAAAACCAATTAAGAGTTTTATATAACTTCAAACCTAAAATTAACTACTTGTTATTATATTTATTACTTAAAGTAATTAAATGCATTCAATATAATTAACGTGGTATCCCACCACGAAAGGCTGGCTATATGGATTGCGACCATTAATTCCTAAACGTCTCTGTGAATCTGAACTAACATTTAGTATTTAGTTTTTTCATGGAATATTAAATTTATTGTGGGCAAAAGCCTAACACCATCTCAACCTTTCTCTATACAAATTTTAGATTGTAAATAACTATTTTTCATATGTAAATTTGAGAACTAGTCACTTTTGATGTAAAATTAAATATTCCCAGATTTTATAAGTAAACCCATTTTTTTTATAACACTAAGACCGACAAACCTCAACTTATTTAATTAATCATAATACAATATTTCACGATTTTATAGACCTCTTTAAGCGAGTCAAATTAAGTATTTTATAGATTGAAAGAAACTGTTAAATTGGTCGACTAAACAAATTATAAATTAATCAACAAAATTGATATTGAAAAACTGTTCACCAAGCAATAATTCATAAAAATTTAAAAGCTCAATTTAAATTTTACAAAAAAAAATTAAAGAAAAATCAAGTGCACTCTTCTTTCCCTCCACGAAATCTCCTACTTCCCATGGTAATTCTAACCGAAGTTCGTCTATTTTTAATCCTTAGTCTTTACCATGCTTGCTTTCTGATCGATTTCTTTGGTAGTCCTGGTCAAATTTTATTCCCTCTTAGATCGATTCCAAAGATTTCAATTTCTCCGCTCAACCCTCTTCTTTGTAAGATCCTCGTTAATAATCTTGTTATTTGGTTATCTTTTTCATTGCTATGTTCTCCTGCCAACTTCATCAGACCTCCTTCGAAATCCATTTAATCCCATGCTAGCTTTATTTCCAACCCTCACCTTATTACCATTTTAGTAATGGTAATTTGTCTTTTCTACTTTAGTTACTCTTCTAATTAACTATAATGCAAGAATTTGTTAACCTGGCATAGCCCAAGCTTGCTTGGAAAATTTAAGGGAAAATCCTAGTACTTTCATCTATCCTAGAGACTAGAAATATCCTTAGGTTTGGATGATACTGGCTTTTAAAACTATGGTTTGATGTTAAGTATTGTTCTGATAGTTTAGCCAATACTCTAGGCAGTAAACCAGGGAGGTAGTATAGTGTGATCAAGCTGCCTCACATACGTTGTCTCGTACCTTTTCCACATTATATTAATTCACTTTAACTTTTCAACAAAAAAAGATTGAACAAAAATTCAAAGAAACATGAGTTATTATAAGACAAATTTTGGACTGATAAAAGGTTCTTATTTATTGTGGAATTTGAAGGACTTTATTTAAATTGAATTTACCATGAACTAAGAGTAAGAAACTTGTACTTACATTGGTTATGGGTAGTCTATTACCTACAAGTAAATGATCATAACTATGATACTTCCATGCAATGTTTAGGGCATAATGGTTAGGAGTAGCGTGATAAAGATTATAAATAGCATGATTATAGGAAGGATGAGGTTGAGATTGATAACAACAACGAAAAATAGCAATTATATGGTTCTTATAGATGCATATCTAACATGGTCCATATTTCTTTCAGGCATCATTGTTATTTGGACGAGAACGTGTTGGTTAGGAAGTATATTGTTGTGTTGAAGCGCAAATGACATGGGAAGAAGCAGAGTGGAGTTTTTTTTTGTTGCAATAATGTTTGCAATCGAAGCACATGAGAGCTTTTTAGGAGTATCTCACAAGCCATAAGTTCTCCATTTAATTTCGAAAAAGAAATTAGGAGAAGACACAAAATTAAAGTTGTGATGATATTTTGGTAGTTTGATCTAGTATTGTGGTGGATTATAACATTGAATTTTTCTAAGAAGAGGTCCTAGCTAGACAAAGCTTACTAGCTAAAGCCTTCACTTTTTGAAGATACTATGAGACAGTAAGATCATCCTTTTTCAACTCTTGCAATTCTATACGAATTTAAATCACCTATATTTTGAGATTGAACTAAATGTATTTGATAAGGCTTGCCAAACATCACATAAAGATGTTAAACTAATGACGTATGAAAATACATCTTCAGTAAGCGAGGAAAATATCTATAAGAGTAAAAATTGGTCCATTTTGAACCATAAGTTAAAAGCTATATTGGCTATATTGAGAAGGATTAGAGGTAGAGAGGATAGTTTGAGGTGGTGAGAGAAATTTGGATCAATAAAGTTATGTAGATTTTGGTAATTTAGAAAAGGAATAAATTAAGTCTTCTATATGAGGTAGTTTTTGGGATTCTAGTTAACTAAAAAAGTACGGTTTGTAGAGAAAGAAAAGGTAGGAAGGGTTAGTACTATTTGAACAAGTTGTGAATTATTGAAGTTTGACATCAAGAGGAAAAATATTCTATAAGAAAATAGAATATGATGTATTTTTAGGGATGGCAAGAAAGCCTAAGACTGACTTGGATTAGTCTGAAGTTAATGGGATTGGTTTGAGTTGATCATGTCTCAATTTGAGTTTAATCTTTTTTTTTAAATTTTAGGCTTTACAATGGGCTTAGAGCTTGGATTTTACTCCTAGCTTAATCCAAAGCCCAAATCTTATTTATATATGAAATGAAGCTATTTTTAAAATAAAAAATTGACATTATTTCCTTATATTAAACATGAAATTAAGTTTCAACTCTCATACTCTCTCTAGCTCTCTTTTAGGCTACTTTATGTCTCCACTGCCCTATTACCACCTATGCCAATATTTCTTCGTTCGTTGCTACTTTGCCTACCTTGCGTTCCTCTTTTTATAGCTTAATTACTTAGATGAGTTCCTTTTTCAATTTCTTTAGTATTTTTCTTTTTCTCCATTAAAGCATTAAAGGTTATTACGGAAATTATTTGTTTTTTTTATATATTTTTCTCTGAAGGGATTATGTAAGTTTTATTATCTTCTTTATCATCATAAAATTAGACAACCACCACCCTTGTCATTTGCAAGAATATTGGAAAAAGGAAAGGACCCAACTAAACATGTGTGTGTGTTTAATACTTCTAATAGTTCTAAAGTGAGTTTGAATCTTTTTACTAATCCTCTAGCCTTCTTTTATGCTCTTGAAAATATTTGTTTTGTTTTATTCACGTCTTGTAATGTCACTTTCTACTTAATAGTAATAGGAACTTAGAATGGTAATTGGTAAGGACCAAAATTAGAAGTGAAGCCAAATTCCATATTTTACAAGGATTAAATGTTGATTTATAAGAAAGAAGAGAGTAAGGGAAGACAGTCTAGGTATTGATAATAATAAAATATAGATTATTGAAGTCATAATATTAGATATAGAACACCTCAGAGTGTGTATATAGGACTCTACCCCATGCTTGGAAGCATATGGCTTTATCTATTCCTTGCATATGTTGATTATACATTGATGTGCTCAATCAAACACTTAATTAAAGTGATGCAATTTAACCAAATGATGAACAACAATGTTACAATAGGAGAAAGCATAAAACTCAATGTTCTTTCCTCTTGTTTTAAGTTAGTTATCATTATATAAATGGAAAAACAAAATCAAGATGTTTTATCTTTTCTAGAAGTGTCATTGATGTGTTTTTTTAAGGAAATTTGAGCAATGGGCTTTTGGAACTCAAATTTGGACCTATAAATATAAAAGTTTAAAAATTAGGTGTTGATCACCAACTAAATGCCTTATAATAAGTAAAAACTGAAATATATATGTTCTTTTGATGACAAGGAGGCCCATCTCATATACATAAATATTAATTCATAAATATACAGGGAAATTATATACTGTTATTATTGTTTGTATATAGATTGACATAATCTCATTACTTGGTTAAGTGTTTTTCCTAAGTTATGGAACTTTTCATAATTATCTTGTTTATTATTCTTTTATATTGATTAATATAATCCTTTAACAACATAAGGCAACATAATGGAGAGTTCTACTCTTGTAGCTACCAATAGACCAAATGAAAAAAAGTTCATGCTAAAGGAATTAGTTCTTTGAAAATAAGAAATTTTGTTTCGAATCCCTTCCTCAAGAGTAGATCAAGTAATAAAGTTGATAAACTTGAATGCAAATATTGACATAAGATGCTATTTAGGGGTTCTAAAAGTGGAACATCTCATTTAAAAAGGAATACAGGCTTTTATAATATAAGGAAGATGGTTTAAGAGGTCAAACTTTTTTAACCCCCATCCTAATAAAAAGAAAGAGTGGAATAAATATAATGGATTAATATTTTCATAGATCCAAACATTTTCTAACAAAGATGATCATATAAGATGAATATTTTCTCTCTATTGTCAATAATTAAAACTTTAGGAACTTGTCACCTCACTTTGACTAACCTTCAATATTCCAACTTGTAATACCGTAAATGTAGCGCCCCCTTACCATAGAGTACCCACCAGAACACCCGTAGGTCATTCCGGTACATACCCTACGATAAGAGACCACTACTGACAACCACCACTAACCCCTCATGACATCACGATCATAAAGCAGTAATAAGAAATTGGTAACTTTTTAAAACCAAACTGTACTTACTCCAAACTCAGTAATTTTACAAA
>JAOTBA010000005.1:24485530-24498481 GCA_025629845.1 Erythroxylum squamatum
ATTGCGATTTTGACTACAGCAAGAAAAGAACTTTTTGAAAATGTGCTTTACGGATTTCAAAGAAAGTTTTCTAAGACCAGAAAAGGAAAAAGATTTCAAGGGTTTTGCTTATTTATTTGTTATAAATTGTTACCCACGGGCTGTAAAGCTCACCCCCCTTCATTCCCATCCACAGGTGATGAGAAGAAGATCGGGTGAAGAAAAGTGAAGGTTTTTGTTGTATGTGTACATATTGTTTTGTTTTTAAGTTAGATGGTTGTTGAGAATTTTGGGAGTTGTGTATTTTTGTATATTCGGTTTTCGATATTGATATTGTATTATGGCTTGGGATGCCATTAAATGGGATATGGATTGTGCATGGACTTGAAATATGAATTTGTGTATGGAATTGGATTGTGAATTTATGTATGGATATGTCATGTGAATTCATATATGGATGAGATGATGTGAATGTGTTTGATTGTGTTGGGATTCCGGACAGGAGGTCCGACGATTGTGATGGTTGGTTTGATTTATTGAAGTGCCTTTGTGTATGAATTGATGGTATTTAGACTTGTGTGAGATTTTATGGCAAAAGAAAAATAAGACTTTGTTTAAATGAGGAGATATGAATGAGTATGAAGAAGCAAATGATTTGAGGTTGAGGGATTGATGATTTCCCATTGGAAGTGGATTTGCTTTGAAGAAAAAAATTTGCACCGATTTGGATTAGTTTAGACCGAGTGTATCGTATGGTTTTCAACACGTTTGTTTGTTTGTTTTGTTTTGTTCGATTTCGAGCCTTTCGATTTCTTTGGCTCCTTAAGAATTCGATTTCCTTTCAATTCCTACGCCTTTAGATTTCGATTTGTGTTTCCGTATTTGTTTTGTCCCACTTTCGGGTTTAAGATCCGTTCGTTTGTTTCGCTTTTCAAATTTTCGTTTTTTCGGTTGGGGTCCGGTTCCACAATCGGGTCCCAATAGTTATGGTATCAAAGCAAAATATGATGTTAGGAGTTGGATTCCAAAATCGAATCCAACATCTAAGGCTATCTCATAGAAGTAATTAACAACTTATCATTTTTATTATTCAATTAAGAACCTTTGGAGAGTTTTCTTCATCCTTGTTCTTAAAGAAAATCTTCTGTTAGGTTCTTTATTAGCCATCAATCTTATCTAGCTTGATAGTAGTGTTTAACCTGGGAATCTTATTACTCCCAATCCTTTATTTTATAAAGTACTGTAATTCACATCCTTCTTTTGTGTAATTTCATGTTTGATTTTTTTTGGATTAATACATTTTTGATATAATGGTTCTTGATCCTATCCTATTAATATTGAATTTGATTAGTTTTAATAGTGAGGGCCGTATGATTGTATAAGCAACATCATATTTTTTTTTTCATATGTTATGGAACATCCCTATATATCTTTAGAGAATGAGCCAATAATTGAGGAATCCCAGTGGTGGATTAAAGATTAAGGATTATTGATGGCATTGGATAAGGTCGACATTCTTTTATTATTATGGTAGTGCTAGTTATCTTAATTTTCTTTTTCTTCTTATTTTCTAGTATTTTATTATTCTTGTATTTTATATACATAGGCATAATGTACAACCTAAACGTGGAGGATGGATTTAATTACTTATGTTTATCAAATTTGTTATAGTTAGCTTAATGGAGAGCAATTTTGGAAAAAGTTTTAGCTTTGAAAGAATATTGATTGAGATAATTCATTATGAGTTTGATTGTTATTATGATTTTTGTTTAGGAAAATATTCATGAGCATCAATGATTATGGTAATTTTAATTTTCTTCATTAATTTTGAAAATAGATATTTTATTTGCTATATGACACTTTTTATATAATTTTGAACTTACAAATTGACTTTTCAAACAAGAATCAAAATGCTCCTATGTTATTTATAGTCATTGTTTTGCTTTTCTTTCGATAAGAGTTATGAAATTTTTTTAAAGATGAAGCATCTTTCTTATTTATGCTAATTTTATGCATTAAGTTGAATTTTACTAAGTGAGTTAAAGTTTGAAGGATTATAGACTTAAATTGAATTAGTTTATGACTTGCGAGTAGCTCAATGCCTAGCAGATTCATGAACTTTGCAATCAGAGGAATAATGGCTTGATTGATCCAATTGTTTTGTTAATTTCATTTATGAAATTGCTACCTTTTTAATTTGAGAGTGATGAAATTTATTTGCTTGAGGACAAGAAAATACTTTAGTGGGGAGGAATTTGATAAATGCTATTGAGGTTATATTTTTAACATGATTTTGACAGCATTTTGACATGTGTTTAGATGATTTTTATTAGATTTGGCACTCAATGAGGCTTATATTTTATTTGTATGCCTTGTTTTAGCTCTCTAATAAGAAGGACTAAATATGGGAAAATTATAGCCAAGTTAAAAAAAGTTTTTAACATGAATTTGGATGAACATGGGTTGAACATGGACCATTTATCATAACACGGGTCAAACATGATCATATGTTTTGCCCTTTATAACCTACTTGTCTGTTATGTTTCTTGAAGAACTTGCCACATGAATAAACATAACCTAACAAAGGACCTGTGTTTAAGGCATTTGGACCCTTGTTCCTAAGATTAACCCTTAGATAAGTGATTGAGGAGTTACTAAGCCTATATGAGGTGTAACATACACTTGTACTTTAAACTCTAATTGGTAGTTATTTTTATGTAAATTAGGGTTTATTATAGTTGTAAAAAATGCAAGACCAACATGGGTTTGTGTTAACTATGTTGGTTGAGACTCTTTGAATTTTTTAATATTTCATAAGAATAACAGAAGATTTTGAAAACTAATGAAGGGGATATCATTACAAAGCATTCATAAGGAGCTAAACTAAAGCGTCTTAGGACAAGAAATGAGCAAATTTAGAGATAAAAAAGGGATTCCATCAAGATTCAATAAAGAACATAAAATTTTCAATATTCACGAGAACAATTTCTTTTACCTTGTTTTCTTTCTTGATCATTGTTAGTTTTCTTATTCTTAGTATAAACTAAATTAGGATAGTTTTAGATGATATGAACATTAAAATTATTTTTTTAGATTGGTTCTTTGATTTAATGAAGGACCCAAATTTTATTACAAATTATTCATAATTATTACTTGTGACTAAATTGAGATTTGCCAGCATTTTGATTCAATTTCAAATTTCATATATAAAAATTGATAAATCATATGTATGAATAGATCATATCATGAACAATAAGAGTTACATGAAAATTCTAGAGATAAAACAACACTAACAGCAACGACCAATGAAAGTCTCACTAATACGCAAAGTCTGGAGAAGTCCAGATGTACACAGCCTTACCTTAAACTAGTAGAAAGATTATTTTCAATAGATCCACATGAAAAAACGCATATACATATTTAAATAATAAAATAATAAAATATAAATAAATACACATAAATAAAAAAAATAAAAATAAGTAGTAAAATAAATAATACAATAATATAGAATAAGGTAAAGAATAAAAATAAAAGATAAAATGACTAAATAAATACACAATCAAGAAAGAAAATAAGTAAAGAAATAAATCAAACAAGTCATGACAAGAAAATATTTAGGCTACATAAGAAAATATTTAGGCTAAATAACTATGAGAAAAGTATGTTAAATTTTTAGGCTAAATATAAAACACAAGACTCGAAAGAAAATGCTTAAAAAACTTATAAGAAAGATAATGACCTTTTTATGTGAGATCCGTATCTTAGTAAGCTAATTTTTTCTATTAAGGGTCATGCCTTTGATAAGTTTCAGAAGAGACATACCATTCTTGATCACCTTCTCTAAATTCTTTTTAGGCCTTCCTTTTCTTTCTCTTAAGGTCTCTAAGTACAATCTTCTCGCATCTTCTCACTGAAGCTTCAGGGAGTTAAAAAGAGATTTCACTCAATGAATTTAAGGATGAAGGTTGTATATTTTGAGAAAGAATATGGTTGCACCTTTAAAATTTATGTTGGTCTAAGAAACTAGGGTAAATCATTAAATCAAGATAAATATAAGCATAGAAAGGTTCTACGATAATTTTTATCTAGATTTTTTATCTTTAAATGCTATATTCTTGTCAATTGTTTCAGCTGGTAATTTTAGATTTGAACTTTTTGTTTAGTCAATTATATCTTTAAAATTATTCACTTTATTAGATTAGATAATAAAAATACATTTAATAGTAGTACTTATAGATCAACATTCATATTTATCCCATTTTACCGTGAGAATAATATATATACTTGTCCAGTATTACTTGGCATAGTTTTTGGATTCCATTAGAATGATACTCTCCTTGAAATTAAGATGGGGTGACCTTCCTCAACCAACTTGAACACCATTTTAAATTAGGCAGGGATTTACTCAAGCTTGTTTCTATACAAATTCTTGTATAACCCCTAAGCGTTTTAAAGATACCGAGACTTGATCCATACAAAGTGGAGAAACAATGTGATAGAACTCTCAAATACTGAGAGATTTTGCACTGAATATTATTAGTGAGTAACTTGGAATCTGTCAAGTTACAGGTAATAGGCAGACAATTTCGAGAGTGCTGCTCTCTCCTAGCCTTAGGCTCACCAGAATTTACTTAGGAAAAATATGTTGTCCCCCTCCCCATTCATTACATTATTTATTCTCTCTGCTGCATATGTCAGTACCGTAACTAACTCCCCCCTCACATCCTCTCTCATGCCCTTCATCTAACTACCAGCCCCTCCCCTTAACCGACTGGAGTAACTTTACTCGGTTACCCCTTTCCCTGTCCTTCTAGAATATACTTGCACAATAGGAGGTCTAACACTGCTCCCCCGCATAAGTTGCACCTTGTCCCCAAGGTGAAAATCTGGAAATTGTTCATCTATGTCGTCAAATGGTTCCCAAGTAGCATCCGCCGCTGCTAAATCCTTCCATTTGATCAAGACTTCAAGGCCTGTGGATCCTTCTCGTGGTCTGATTGCTAAAATTGCTTCCGGTTGGACTGTTAACTCTTCTTCCCCTGTCCACCTGTCTGGTAAAATTGGCTGATCAGGTTCCTCTCCCACCACGGCTCTCAACTGTGATACATGAAAAATAGGATGGATCCGGGCTAACTCAGGTAGTTGCAACTCATAGGCCACTTCCCTAATCCTTCTTAACACTCGGAATGGACCAAAATATCTGGGGGCTAGCTTCTCATTAGCTCTTCTCATTACAGTCATTTGCCTATAAGGAGCTAGCTTCAGCCATACCTTGTCTCCTACTGCAAAAGTCACCTCCCTGCGATGTTTATCAGCCCTATTTTTCATGTCATTTTGTGCCTTAGCTAAGTGATGTTTAATTTTTTTCAAGTAGTGGTCCCTCTGCTATAATAAGACATCAATTGACTCCAAGTTGGACACTTTCGACCCCAGCTGAAAAATAGGAGGAGGATCTCTCCCATACAAAACCTTGAAGGGTGTGGTTTGAAGGGCCACATGATAGGAGGTATTATAGCAATACTCTGCCCATCCTAACCACTTAGCCCACTGCTTGGGAGTGTCTCCTGTTAAACACCTCAAATAGGCCTCCACTGATCGGTTTACCACTTCTGTAGCACCATCCGTTTGAGGATGATAGGATGAGCTAAATTTCAAAGTGGTCCCATGCATCCTGAACAACTCCCCCCAGAACTTACTCATGAAAACCTTATCCCTATCCGAAAGTATAGATCTAGGAAATCCATGTAACTTCACAATTTCCTTGATAAACACTTCAGCTACGGTTTGTGCCGTATATGGATGCTTGAGTGGTAAGAAATGGGCATACTTACTAAGCCTATCCACCACCACCAAAATAGATGTATATCCACATGATTTAGGAAGCCCTTCAATAAAATCCATCGTTATTTCCTCCCAAACCTGATTAGGTATCGCCAGGGGCTGTAATAACCCTGCTGGTGATAGAGTCAAGTACTTGTTCTGTTGACATGTGAATCAAGTAGCCACAAACCTATAGATCTCCTTCTTCATACCTTCCCAATACAATTCACTAAAGATTCGTTTGTACGTTTTTAATGGCCCCCCATGCCCTCCCAAGTGACCTTCATGTCCCTCCTTCAAAATCTGGGCTATAAAAGCAGAAGAACTTGAGATAACCAATCTGTCCTTGTAATAAAGTCGGCCATGCTTAACAATATAGGGAGGCCTGAACCCCGGGTCTTTACTAACAGCTGCCCTCAACTCTATCAGCTTGCTATCTTTTTCTATTTCCTGCAAAATGGGCTCCATGTCGATGACCTTATAGGTCATTATAGTTTGCAATTCTTCTTGGTACTGCACCCTAGAGAGAGCATCTGCCACCTTGTTTTCTTTCCCTGGTTTATACTCAATGGTGAAAGCGAATCCCAACAACTTGGTGATCCACTTTTGATAATCTAGATGTATCTCCCTCTGCTCTAGTAAAAACTTCAGGGGCTTTTGATCCGTTCGGATGACAAATTGGTGACCAAGGAGATAAGACCTCCATTTCTTGACAGCCAACACAATCGCCATGAGCTCTCTCTCATATGCTGACTGCCCTTTCTTCTCTGCCGATAATGTCTGGCTGAAATATGAAATAGGTCGGTTCCTTTGCATCAACACTGCTTCCACACCAGAAGCTGAAGCATCCGTCTCCAACACAAACGGCTGACTGAAGTCAGGCAAGGCTAGCACAGGTACGGTGGTCATGGCTTGTTTTAAGCTCTTGAAAGCCCCCTCTGCCTCCACTGTCCACTTGAAATTGTTTTTCTTCAACAGCTGTGTCAATGGCCAAGCAATGTGGCTGTATCCTCTAACAAACTTTCGGTAATACCCTGTTAGCCCCAAGAATCCCCTCAGTTCCTTCAAAGTTTCTGGTTTAGGCCACCTCAACATAGCTTCAATCTTGGACTGGTCAGCTGCAATCCCTTGTGCTGAAACAATGTGGCCCAGATATTCCAAATGAGTCTGACCAAAAACACATTTCTTGCGATTGGCATATAGCTTCTGCTCCTGCAGAATGTTCAAGGTCATCCTCAAATGTTTAAGATGCTCCTCCTTACTGTGGCTGTAAATTAAGATGTCGTCAAAAAAAACTAGTATGAACCTTCGGAGATGGGGTTTAAAAATCTGATTCATCAAGGATTGAAAAGTTGCTGGGGCATTTGTCAATCCGAAGGGCAGACTGCAAACTCATAATGCCCTTCATGAGTTCGAAAAGCGGTTTTCTCAATGTCCTCTTCCCTCATCCTTATTTGATGATACCCCGACTTTAAATCGATCTTCGAAAAGATCACTGCCCCACTTAACTCATCCATCAACTCCTCTATTATAGGGATTGGGAATTTGTCACTAACAGTAACCCTTTTAAGGGCCCTATAATCCACACAAAAGCGCCACCCTCCATCCTTTTTCTTTACTAGCAGAACCGGACTAGCGTATGGTGAGGTACTGGGCTGAATGATACCCGATTCTAACATCTCCTTAACCAACCTCTCAATCTCGTTCTTCTGGAAGTGAGGGTATTTGTAGGGTCGAACCCTTACTAGTCCTTCTCCTTCAATTAGGTGGATGTGGTGTTCCTTTCCTCTTATTGGAGGTAGGGTTTGTGGCCATTGGAACACCCCTCCAAACTCCTCCAATATACCGCTAATATCCGAATCCCCTAGCTGCATACTTCCCTCCAGATCTGTCCCTGATTCTTCCATCTGTAGCAAATACACCAAATCCCCTTCTTTGAGATCCTTGCCAATGGATTTGGCACTTACCATAGACTTCGACAGTATTGGATCCCCTTTTATGATGAATTCTGTGTCCCCCATTCTGATCTTCATGGTCAGGGTGCACCAATTACATAGGACATCTCCTAACATCCTCAGCCATTTAATTCCCAAAACTGCATCTATGCTGCCCAATTTCATTGGCAGAAAATCCTCACAAATGTTCAGCTCCTGTACCCTCAACTGTAATTTTCTATAAACTCCATTTCCGGCTACTTTCTTTGCATTCCCCACTACAATTTCATACTTACCAGTGGAATCCCACTTGGAGCTCCATTTCACTACAAGTCTTTTGAAATGAAATTGTGGGTGGCTCCACTGTCAATGAGGATTACTACTGTCTCCCCTTCCAATTCTCCTACCACCTTCATTGTCTTGGGCAAGGTTAACCCAGCTGCTGAACCTGCCGCAAGTTCCACATTCTGTAACTCCACCGCTTGCTCCTCCTCCTCTTCAGCACTCTCCCTCGTATCCTCTTCCAACTCTTCATCTAGGATCGTGATCACCTGCAATTCCATCATTTTACACTGATGGCCCTGTGTGTACTTCTCATCACATTTAAAACATAACCCCCGTCTCCTCTTCTCTTGCAGCTCACTGAATGTCAGGCGTTTAAATTTTCCATCCCCTCTGTCGGTGGTAGTGACCCTTCCAAGTGTCATACCCATTTTCTCATTGTTCCCAGCTGTATCCCACGTTTTATATACCCCATAGCCACCGGTTCTAGTACCCCCCATGGTCTTGATTCCTTTATCCCGACCGAGTATTTTATTCTTCTCCTCGATCTGCTGTGCCAATGACATCATCCTTCCCAAGCTCCTAGGATTAGCAATTAAGAGCTCGACCCTGATTTCCTTTGACAACCCATTTAAAAATGCACTCTCCAGCACCTCATTGGGTAAGTCCGGCAAGGGAGCAACTAACTCTTCAAATTTCCCTATATATTCAGCTACCGACCCCGTCTGTTTGGTGGCCAACAGTCGTTGACACAAGGAGCCCTCCTGTATGGGTCGGAATTTTTCCACCAGCAGGCTCTTGCATTCCTCCCACGATCTGATCGGACGTCAGCCTTCCACCCATCTAAACCACGACAAAGCCTTCTTCTCCATGCTCATCGATACTAGCTCCATTTTCTCCCTCTTGTTGAAGCGTCCCATTGAGAAGAAACGTTCTACCCGATAGATCCACCCATCGGGATCTTCCCCGTCGAACACTGGCATCTCCACCCTCCTCGTGCGACAGTCATGCCGAGGTTCCCTTGGTCGAGCGAACCCAGGTGGCTGATCGTCGGACCAGTCCCTCCATCCTTCCCCCGGTGGCTCACGTTCACGCTCTCCTCCTTCCGATGGCCCCCTTCGGTCTCGCCCATGCTGCGCCCACCCTTGCGGCTGTTCCTGGAAAGCCGTACTAGGCCACCCATACTCCTGGGAAGAAGCATTCCGACCAATGACCTCTGGAGGGTATCGTCGGAATCCTTTGGCTTGCTCGACCCCTGCGGCTGGCCCAGCCTTCCATCCCTGTTCCATTGGGCCCTTTCCCTTATCCCCGCGTGGTTCCGCCTCCTTACTCGTGTTGCCCGAATTCTCCCCACTCTTCATGGCTTCTCGGTAGCTCACAAATTGCTTCATCATCTCACGCAGCTCCTTCACCTCAAGCTGAGACTGTTCCCAACTTTGTTGCATTGTCTCCTTCTCTAGTCTCCGTTCCTCCCTCAAGAGCTCAAAATGCTTCTGGAAATCGTCCCGTAAGTTCTCTATTTCCTTCTCAATCCCATCCATTCGATTATCCCCTTTCTTATTGGCCATTGTTAGGATCTATGCTCTGATACCAGTGATAGAACTCTCAGTAGCTGAGAGATTTCTTACTGAATATTATTAGTGAGTAACGACAATTCTGTCAAGTTACAGTATAGTTTGCAGCCTAGTTCGAGAGTGCTGCTCTCTCCAGCCTAAGGCTCAAGTATATTCCTTCTAAAATGTCTGCCTTCCCCACCCAATCATTACAGTATTTATGATAACTAACTTCTTACGTCACCCCAGAAACCAACTCTCCTATTCTCTCCCCTCTCACATGCACGTAACACTACCCTGCCCCTCACCATAACAGAAAAGGTAACTTTACTCAGTTACCCTTCCCTTCCCCCTTCTAGAATAGACCTTAGTGATTGGAGGTCTAACAAAATCACATTGCAACTTGACAGACTTGAGTTACATAATAATAATATTCAGTGACATACTTCTCAAATACTGAGAGTATCTATCACAAAACTACAGTTTAACATGACCAAGACTTGAAGTCTGAAGTACAGATTTCATCCAAGCTCAGATCAAATTCCAATCCCCAGATAGTCTTCGCAAATCTCCTTTATAGTACTTCTTTACTATTCAGCTCCATTATGCATCTCCATAATCCTCGTTGAATCAGCTATTCCCTTACTGCATAACAAATGAATTTTGTTAGCTAAAAGCTGTTCCCTTATCTGATCAATGAGTTCTTGAAGTAACTGATAGCTAAGCTTCTCTTTGTCTTGGTATGTTCTGGTTCCTTTCCCTCCAAATAGCATAAATGGTTCTGTGAAATGCTATTTTTTATACTAAGAGATTGTCCTTATGCATATTTTGTTCATGACTTAGCCATTCCACCATATCAGACCATTCATCTTTTGACGACAGCTGTTTGCAAAGCTTCTGAATCACAAACCATATGCCAGAGAAAAAATTACATTGGAAGAATAGGTGGTTTAGTGTTTCAGATTGTTGTTTGATAGCTTACAATTTTGTGGAATATTGTTACCTCTCATTCTGTCCAGAGTTGCCAATCATTGCCTTAATACTAACCATAGGATGAAGGTGATCCTAGGAAGTGCTTGGCTGAACCATGCTACTTTGAACGAGGTTCTGTGTGATTGGCTTCTGAACAGCTCCTTGCAGGACCTATTATTATGTCTGAGGGATGATAACACTGGAGTAAGAGTAGAGAGTAAAAGAAAAAAAAAACTGAGATAGAAGGAAGAGAGGAGTGAAAGAATAGGAACCAAAACTTTTTTTTTTTTATGTCTTTGTTCCTGGACCTTGTTCCTCCAACAGTTTTTCATTAGCATAGCATTAACACATATTTAATGTTTATATGTGGTAATGAAAAATATGTAAAATAAATAGGAAAAATTATGGAGTAGTCACATATAACAATTTTACATTTTCAAGGAAAATTTTGTGTTACTCTTGCAATCAATTTATAAATATTAGATAAACAGGTTTTTGTTTTTAGTTGTTACAAATTTCAACTAAATAAGTTTCTTTACCAAAAAACAGAAACTTAAAACATAAAACAAACTAAAAACTAAAAATCACAATAGAAAAACACAAGTGAAAGCAAATAGCTCTTTAGTTTCTTTGATTATGAACACGTTGCAAATTATAAACTATCATTTTTTTTCTATGCAGATTGCTGACATGCTCCATTGGTATGTAGAAGATGGTGACACGGTAATAATCTCTGTTTCATGTTTCATTGTGGATTAATGTTCTTAAGGCAAAATGGAGTAGATTTGTTTCTTGGCTGTGGAAGTAAGAACTTTCAGTAGTGCCTGATTTTTTAACTTACTACTTGCATAATTAGATTTGCATATGTATGAATGAGAATCTTTTTTTTTTTTCAAAATTCTTGTTAAATATTCTTGGAAGAGGTATTTCAAGACTTGTAGGGTTCATCAGCTGATGATTTCTTTTGCCCGATTATCTGCTTTTTTAAGGAAAATTTTTTAGTGAGAAGTTGTTATCACGTTAGTTATCTTATTGGTTGATTTGATAAATACTTGTGTATTCAGCACACTGACAGGCAATATATTGATTGCCAGCTCTTCTGATCTAATTATTACTAATGGCCAGGGAAGATTTTCCTTTCTGGCGAAACCTTGATGAAATTGGGTGATGAGCATTAAACTGAAGGATAAAATTTCAACTCAGTTTAGTATTATACCACACTCGCCTATTCTGATGCATAGGTGGCAATTCACACATATTATGTGAAATAATATGATGTAATGAGATAATTAAATGGAGAGGAAAGGATGGAATGAGTTAGCTACTTATGTCTACAGAAAATATTTTTGATTTTCTTCCTTGGGATTAGAGATGGCAGGTGGCCTGAACCAAGTCAACAGGCCAGGCCCAAAAAGGCGTTTTGGCCTCCTGACACAAAACGTTGTTTTGTTCTTATGTTTAAGAAACAGGCTGCTCAAAACGACATTGTTTTGGGAAGTTTCCCCAAAATGATGTTGTTTTGGACAATGCAGAGTGGTAAGCTGAGATTGGGCCTCAGATTAGGGGGTTGGATTGAGTCAAACTGGGAATGAGACCGGTCCTGCTTGGACCGTTGCCATCCCTACTCGGGATTCTCAAGCCCTACCAGACTTCGGGCCAGGCTCGAGAGGCAGGTTAGGGGGTCGGACCGGGCCAGACATCAGCAACAGGCCTGGCCCTGCCCATACTGTTTCCATCCCTATGTGAGATGTGATTGCATTTCAGTGGGATATAACGCCTTGTAGATGTGATCTACTTGCTTAGGGACTTATATTTACTATTGATGCTTTTAAATGTTGACTACTTCGGTATATGTTTTCTGCGAACAGATTGTTGACTTCTGCTGTGGTGCTAACGATTTTAGTTGGATAATGAAAAATAAACTGGAAGAGACAGGGAAGAAATGCTTTTACCGAAATTATGACTTTATTCAACCAAAGGTACATCTTATTTTCTATATTAGAAAATCAACTTACAACCTATTAATTAGTTTTTGAACTTTTTAGATGACTGGAGATGATTTCTTGAATCCTCTTTCATGTGCTTTGATCTTGTGCCACCTCGAGCCTAAAGTTCTCCCTTTCCCTTGTTATTTCAGTATGTTGTATCGTTTATGTTAACTGTATAAGGTTAATAAGAAGCAACTAATTATAGACTTGGTAAATTTATTACATATGCTCGTGAAGATAAGCATGAATCTGAAGACATAATTGTACCAAGGTCCCTTTTATAAATTCCAAATTCTGATCTTGTTTTTAGGTTTCCTGTGTGAGATTTTAGTATTTAGCTTTAATTGTTTCTTTGATTGGCTTCAAAATGTTCTGTAATTTGTGATGTTCTGGTTTATCTGCATAATTTGGTAAGTCCAGTTA
>JAOTBA010000005.1:24498581-24509144 GCA_025629845.1 Erythroxylum squamatum
TTGCCGAACCTGACATTCAGGTTCAGGTTCAGGTTATTTATGAACGGGTCAGGTTACCCTACCATGAACACCCCTACTTATAGGGTCGGACCCTGACTGGTCCTTCTCCTGGCATTAAATGGATATGATGCTCTCTACCTCTTTCGGGTGGTAAAGACTGTGGTAATTGAAATACCTCTCCATACTCTTCCAACACCCCTCTGATTTCTGAATCGTCCACCTGCAGACTGGAGTTCGAGTCAGCCTCCTGTTCTGCTAATTGTAACCAGCACACCCAATCTCCTTCCTTGAGGCCCTTGTTGAAAGATCTGGCGCTGATCAAGGATTTAGATAGTGCAGGTCCCCCTTGATAACGAATTCCTTTTCCCCCAACTTTATTTTCATCATCAGTGTGCACCAGTTGTTCCAGACATCCCCAAGAGTCCTTAGCCACTTTACTCCCAATATCACATCTATACTGCCTAGCTTAATGGACAGGAAATCCTCACATATCTCCAAATCCTGTATTTGTAATGTCAAGCTCCTATAGATCCCCTTTCCTGTCACCCTTTCACCATTACCCATCGCGATTTCATACGTATCCGTGTAGTCACATTTGGAACTCCAATTCGCTGCTAGGTCCTTCGACACAAAGTTATGAGTGGCTCCACTGTCGTTGAGAATCACCACGGGCTCTCCTTCTAGAACCCCTGCGACCTTCATGGTCCTGGGTGAGGTCAACCCCACTGCGGAGCTGGCTGAAAGTTCTACCGTCTGCAACTCCCCCTCCGGCTCTTCATCATCTCCTACACTCTCCCCTATACTAGCCTCTAATTCTTCATCCAGGACTGTGAGGACCTTCAAATCAACCATTTTACATCTGTGACCTATTGAGTACTTCTCATCACACTTAAAACATAGTCCTCGCCTCCTTTTGTCTTGTATCTCCCCAAATGTCAACCGCTTAAAGCCTTCCGGAGTTCTGTCTGTGGTTATTACTTTTCCTGTTTTTGCCTCCCTTTTTTCAATGTCGCCCACTATTTCCCACATTCGGTGCCCACTGGACCCCCCTACTTTAGTGCCATGCAGTGGACGATATCCTTTATCTCGTCCTGTTATCTTATTCTTGTCCTCAATTTGTTGTGCCAAAGTCATCATTCGCCCCAAGCTATGAGGATTAGCGATCAACAGCTCCATTTGGATTTCCTTCGACAATCCATTCAAGAAGGAGCTCTCCAATACTTCATCCGGCAACGCTGATAAGGGAGCTGCCAGTTCCTCGAACCTGCAAATATAATCATCGACCGTACCTGTCTGCTTGATGGCCAAGAGCTGTTGATATGGGGTGCCTTCCTGTATGGGTCGGAACTTCTCCACCAGTAGGCCTTTACATTCCTCCCATGTTCTGATTGGTCGGCGCCCCTCCACCCATCGGAACCACGCCAGCGCTTTCTTCTCCATGCTCAGCGACACCAGCTCCATTTTCTCCGTCTCGTTAAAGCGCCCCACTGTAAAGAATTGTTCAACCCGATAAATCCAACCATCGGGATCTTCTCCATCGAACACAGGCATCTCCACCCTCCTCGTGAGACAGTCACGCTGAGGTTCCCCTTGTCGCGCGAAACCCAGTGGCTGCTCATCGGTGAAATCACTCCATCCTTCTCCTGGTGGTCGACGTTCTCGCCCTTGCTGCGTCCATCCATGCGACGGTTCCTGGTCAGTCGCATCTTGCCATCCATACTCCCTGCAAAATGCATGCCGATCGGTGGCCTCAGGTGGATGTCGCCGGAGTCCCTTCGTTGGTGCACCCCCTGCGGTTGGCCCATAACTTCCACCTGGCTCTATCGGGCCCTTCCCCTTATCCTCGCATGGGTCCACTTCGTTGCTCGTGTTGCCCACATTCTCCCCACTCTTCTCAGCCTCTCGGTAGCTCACAAATTGCTTCAGTAACTCACGCAACACCTTCACCTCGAGCTGGGATTGCTCCCAACTTTGCTGCATTGCTTCCTTCTCTAATCTCCTTTCTTCCCTCAAAAGCTCAAAGTGCTTCTAGAAATCCTCACGTAAGTTCTCCATTTCCTTCTCGATCCCATCCATTCTGTTTTCTCCTTTCTTATTAGCCATTAAGAGGATCGGTGCTCTGATACCAGTGATATAACTCTCAAATGCTGAGAGATTTTGCACTGAATATTAGTAGTGAGTAACTTGGAATCTGTCAAGTTACAGGTAATAGGCAGACAATTTCGAGAGTGCTGCTCTCTCCTAGCCTTAGGCTCACCAGAATTTACTTAGGAAAAATATGTTGTCCCCCTCCCCATTCATTACATTATTTATTCTCTCTGCTGCATATGTCAGTACCGTAACTAACTCCCCCCTCACATCCTCTCTCATGCCCTTCATCTAACTACCAGCCCCTCCCCTTAACCAGCTGGAGTAACTTTACTCGGTTACCCCTTTCCCTGTCCTTCTAGAATATACTTGCACAATAGGAGGTCTAATACAATGTCACTAATTAGGTGGCTAAGGCCCTCTATGCACTAAGGGGTATGTCATGGAAGGGGACCTAGAGAAGAGCTACTTTTAGGGTTTTTTTTTTACATGATACCTTGTTTCCATCTTTTGAAGAACATGGATTTCCCTCCAACATGTGAGAGTAAGATCCAACACCTTGTTGGGTTTTAGAGGCTATTGAATTTAAACAAAAATGGCTCGTAGTCATTAATTCGAGTTTTCTCTAACATATATTTGAACAAATGATAAAAACACCCAACCAGTTTAGCTGGTTTTATCATAAAAATCTTGAACTTTTCAACTTTTTGGTTTGATTTACTTTAATAACTCTTGTTGGTAAAAATTGATCAATTTATTAATTAATTAGTCAATTTCATAAATTAATAAATTTTTATAAATTAAAATAAATAAGTAAATTTTTATTTAACAATCTTTGATCAATTAAAATTCAAATTCTTTGATGGATAAGAACGATCTCTTTCAATCATATTTTAAATTCTTTAATTTTAATCAATCTTTAATCGATTTTATGATGATCTAATATCGGTTGAACCTTTTAAACCTTAAACTTTTTGTCTTACTAATTTAAGTTTCGTTCTAATTTTTAAAATATTGATCTAAACCATTTCATGGAAGCCTAACGATTGACTACTAGAAAGGGCTGGCATTTATCCAAGAAGTAACACACTAGTGGGTTTTGCCATTTTGTAATTTCGGCTAACAAAGTTTCTAAAGGTGGTGAAACAATAACAGCTCCATCTTGAAGAAGAAGGGGGCGATGGAAAGGAGTTTTAGGATAGCTTGGATCTTCTTTGACAACCTTAGACCAGGTGAGGTGGGAATTAACAGTGGAGAGGATAGTAAAATATCCTAAAAATGTAATGAAGGTGGAGAACCAACAAGATGGTGAGAAGGAGGCAATGTGGTGGCAGGCAGATAATTTATTAGAGAGGCAAGGAATTATTGATAATGTGTAACTCACTAAAAAAAGAGATGAGGAAGAGATAAAGACAAGGAAGAACAAGTGAACATGACGGAAAAATAAAGAATAAGAAGAGAATACAAATAAGATAAAGGTGAGAAAAGTGTCGCCTTTATATGTTATTAAAAATAGTAACTAATGAGAGAGAAAAAAAGGTTTTTAATTGTTGTAATTCATAAGCCGATTTTTGCCTATTTAGCCATGCTTCTTAACAAAGTAAATTAGTATTAATGGAAGAGATGAGATGGCTGCGGAAGAAAACATAATATAACCGAAGACATGTTAAAAGAGTATTTTGAACCTCAATATTTATAGCAGAATATATAGACTCTAATGTTTTGAAGTGTTCAAATTGAATCTTAGTATTTTCAAAATATTCAAAACAAACTATAAGTGGATGAAAAATTTACAGTATTATTTTTTCATCAATTAAATATCACGTCAATGTTGATATGTCATTATGTTTTATTTTCTAAAATAAAAGTGGACCCCACTGCCACATGGCAAGTGGAATCTACACTATGAAATATATAATTATAGATCCACTATATTAAAAAAATATTATGACATAACATTTAACTGACGGAAAGTTAACCTCATCAAAATTTTCAATCATTTAGGGTTTGTTCTGAGCGTTTTGAAAATTTATAATTTAATTTGAACACCTCAAAATGTTAAGATTTAGGTTATAATTTTCTGTAAGGGTATATTTGATTGGGGTTTATTAATGGAATGGAATAAAATATAATATTATTTTATCGTTTAGAAGGAAGGTTTATAATGGAATAGAATAGAATGGGATGGGATGAAAGAGGAGGGTTTCATATTACATCACATTTCATCATAAACAGTAAAAATAAAAAACTTTCGATTTGTGACATTTAAGATGGAATATAAAATGATAAACAACTTTATACCATATTACATTATAAACCTTTCATTTAAACAATATTTCACTATATTACATTATGAATCATTTCATTCCTCCCAAACAATAATTTTCTAATATTATATTCATTTACATTCCATTCTATTATAAGTTATTTTATTAAAAACTTTACGTTAAATTAAACATAGCCTAAATGTTGAAGTTCAAATTACACTTTTAGCTTTGAAGTTATCGATAACTAATCAAGTAAAGTTTGGATAAACTTAAACTGATGTCCTGCGAGTTAGAGAGAGAGACGTAAACTTCTGAGAGAGAGAGATGTCTAGGAGATCATCTGGAAGTGGCCAGGCCCCCACCAGATTCAAGCTTTCTTATGGCTCATGACGAAGGGCAAACTTCTGACTAATCAACAACGCGTGGCCCGACACGTCGCTACGACGAGCAGCTGTCATTATTGCGACCACGAGGAATCCACCCTCCATATCATGAGGGACTGTCCGCAGGCGAGAGCCTTCTGGGCTAAATTTCCCCCGGAGCTGGTTACCCTGGATTTTTTTCGTCAAGATACTGGACTCTGGGTGCAATCCAACCTTTGGAACCCCTCGCATGTGAGACAGTTCGCCTAGGCTACTATTTTTGGAGCTGCATGTTGGTTCCTCTGGTACTGGCATAATAAAAGTGTCTTCGAGTCGGATTTTCTCTGGCCGCAGGCAGGTGATAGAGTGGTCTTGGAGTATGTCGAATGGATCGAAAGGGCAGGAGCAGCAGAATGTTGTGTGCTTCCCACTCAAGGTCTCTCGGTGGGCAGTCTGGTCGGGTGGACCAAACCACCGGCAAACTAAGTCAAGCCCAATACCGATGGTGCAGTTAAGCAAGAGGGTACCACTGCTACGGCTGGGGGCATACTCCGAGACTGGTAAGGTAAATGGTGTGGCGGCTTTCTTCACCTTATTGGCTGAGGCTCACCACTTACTGCCAGATTTGGGGCGTCCATTTGGGACTCAATCTGGCCTGGAATCGGGGTTACAAACGCGTCATCGTCGAAGTGGACTCTCTAGAGGTAATCAACATCTTATCCTCTTCTGTTACCGATTACCCTGATGAGCCTTCTTTATTGGCAGGTACCAGGAGGTTACTCAACTGGGATTGGAAAGCACAATTCCAGCACATCCACCGAGAGGAGAATCAGCGCGTTGATAATCTGGCCGGCCTCGCAGCCATTGTTAGCCCGAGGCTACATGTCCTTCAGGATCCTCCACTACTGCTACGGGAGCTCCTCTACAAAGATCAACACGGAGCGCTGTATCTCTGAACTTGTGCTAGCTAGCTTGTTTTGGTCTTATATTTTTCCTTTTAAAAAGAGAGAGAGAGATAAATGCCATTAGGCCGAAAAGCTGGTTGTGGAAGTAGACGTAAAGCCCAAATCTCTGCAGTGCCGCGGTGTCAACTCCAGCCCAAAACCAATGAATCTTTCAGATTGCAAACATTAGGATCTTCCAGGTCCTATCGCCTTCCAAAGAAATTTGTGTAGAGTAGTCAACTAACGCACATTGAACTCATATTGTGAAAACATAAAGATCTGCCACAATTAGAGTACGCAGAAAGAAAGCTAAGCAATACTTTGCTTGGATGACAGGATAAAGGAGCCTAAATCTGGCCGAGTGGTGGGTCCTAAAGCATTATGATGATCCGTGGGTCCCAAAAGGTTTTCTACAGAAACCCAAATGGGCGACAAAAGAAGCTCTCTAGAACTGCTTTGTCCTCATTTTGAGGAGTCTGATCAAAAGTGCTCCAGTAAACAAATATCACTTGTTGATCAGTCCCTACGTTTTCCACAACATAAATAAAAGTCTTTGCTGATGATCCCATCATAGCACGTCCATAAAACAACCCTCTGTAACTTATTAGCACTTTGCTAGGTGTTTCTTGACCTATGGTCACGAGGAAGAGTATATTTTGGAAGTTGTGTCGTTCATAAAGACCTAAAGGGAACAAATTAGTCAATCTATATTCGTAAGACGAGATAAGGATCTCTTTCATTTAATTTGATATTTGGCACATATTGTATTGATAATCAAAGTTGGCGAAATGCCTTGAAATTGGATTAAAAAGTGCCTAATTCCCTTCCTTATTAAATGTTAATTACGAAGTTTTGTGGCTACATCATTTAGCACACCAAGTCCTCCATCACTAAAAGAATTACGAGAAATAATTCATATGGCTTAATATTTACGTTGAGTTGGCAAGTGTCGACCTCATGATTTTCTCCACCAAGCCTACCAAAATCTTCCATTAGTCACATCATGAACCGTAACTGTATGTGCTTATAACGCAGTCGCTCCCTCTCCCTTTTAAACACGTACCCTGCTCATTCTTGTGACCGCAAGAATTCCATGGAAAACCATCACCAGAGAACCAACTTCAGAGACATTTTCTCTTTTCCCAGTACTCCAAGTCCAGATCAAGAATCTGATTTCGAGTTTGTTTTTTTCACACCGCATTCACCCTTAACCGATCCATTTAGGAACTCTCCAGCAGATCATCTTTTCTTCAATGGTCGTCTCCTCCCTCATTCGTTTCCACTCCAACAATCTCCGTCGACTTTGGTGTTTATTGACAGCAGTTCTCGTACAACTAGCAGAACCAGCAGTGTTAGTAGCAAAGACTTGCTATTGTCATCGAGGGGTAATAGTACTAACAGTAGCAGAAGCAGCGTTAGCAGTGCAAGAACAAGTTCGAGTGAAAACTCAGAAAGGAGGTTTCTGTATCCTACCAACAAAGTTGCAAACAAGACACCGGTGGCTGGTAAAGTTGTTATGGCCCAGTTGTGCGGCTCTTCTCAACGGTGGCAGCATTTAGTTCCCGTGCCGGCTCTAAGAAGTGAGGATTCCTGGCGAAAACACGTTAGGATTCGGCCAAAAAAAGGATTGAACAGCGGAAAAAAGAGTGATTACAAGGAAAAAGAGAGGTTATCCGGAAAAAAAGAGGGATCCTCCGGGCTCTTCCGGAGAATCTTCAGGTCACTTTTGGTTGCATGTAGAGAATGCCATGCCATGGAACCATCTCCAAAGAAAGACTATAAGCCATGAACGTGGCTTTCTTGATTGTTTTTTTGGTTCTTTCTCCTTGATAGATAATGGAGTTTGATCATGATTTTGTTGGGAACATAAATTGGGCTGTAGTAAATTTATTGCTTTCATGAAGACTAGCATCTACTCAAACTTTTGCTTTCTGATGAAATTGCGACCAAGAGCTCGGCCAAAGAGGGCACCGGTGGTCCTTCTAATAATCTTCATATGATTCCTTCTAAAATATTAATTAATTGTCAGTGCCCAACAACCATTATAAAGGGTTATCATAATTTTATGAAGACTTACCAACCGTAGCAGAAGATACATTCATGATTTTTTGTCCCTTTTTCTTGTCTGCCTGAAAGCAATATATGAAGTTATGAATTGAATAATGTCGTTGACATTTACTAAATTTGACAATGCGACTCTTAATTGATAAAAAGTTGCTTGAATCGTGAAGTCTGAAGTAATGGATTTCATGTCAGCCGACATATTATAATATATTAAAACAATGTCCCTAATATGGACAATTTATTAGCATAGACTGCAAATAACAACAATCCTCCTCAAGTAAAGCTATTACTAATCACTATTTATCAAATTATTTTATTTATTGAATCAACTAGCTGACTATTTAGTAGTTATTAGTGAATATTATTATTGAATAAAAATTTTTATTTTTATTTTAATAATAATTACCAAATAATGACTCCCACAATTTTTCTTTATTTTCTTCCAATGCACTCTCCAACTTCTCTCATTACCTTTAATCTCATTCAAATCCCTTATGTAACAATTTCTTTCTCCTTCGATCTAGTTTTTGACCTATTGATTTCCTAGCTTTCTTGCTTCTTTTCCCACTTCACTATTTTCACAACTCTGCAACTTTTCTTTCTTGACATGAGATTTTAAACATCATAGGCCTAAAAGGAGAAGCCTTTCCTTCCTTAAGAGCTGCAATTAGGGTTGAAGGGCCTCAAACCCTACTAAGCCCTTTGTCTAAGGTGAAAACCAAACCCTTAAACAATCTAGAGTGCACGCAAAGTCTTAGCTTACAACTCAAAGAACTTGGAAGCAGGTTCATGTTGACAACTCATATTTAGCTAAACTTCAGTATTACCCTCTAATGGAGTCTACGAAGACAAGAAAAAATTGGCACCAGACTCCAGTTTCCTCAAAGTGGGAGCAATCAAGTGGGAAAGCACCTTAGTAGGCTTCTTTTGGAACTCCAAACCACCTTATCAAGTCATCAGCTCTTAAGTAAACACCACTTGAAAGACCACAAGATTAGGTGAAATACTCCTCAATGAGGATAATTTATTCCTCTTCAGTTTTACTTCAATTGATTTTGCTCACAAGGTTTCGGAGAATTGGCCATGACATTACAATTCCAAGCCAATTCTATTGCAATCTTGAAACATGGAATAAAACTAAATGACTTGAGATAGAAGAAAATACCTATTTGGATGAACTTGCAAAACTTGCCTTTGGAGTACTGGACAACGAAGGGATTGAGCCACCTTGCTAGTTATGTGAGAAGTCCTCTATACATTGATGAAACTACTACCCTAATGAAAAGGATCAGCTATGCAAAAGTTTGCATGCTAATAGACTTCAATTCCTAGCTTCCTAACATCATCCCTATTATGAGATTAGATGATGCTATCAATATGTTTGAAGATAAAGTGTTGGGAACTTATAATTTGAGGCTAAAGAAAATGGCTCAAAACCAAGTGTGGAGGGCTATTAAAAAAATATTCAAGACCGGTAGCTTTAATGATCTAGTTTAAAAAGATGATGGGAAGAATCAATCAATGCTAGGTAAAGCACATAAGGAAAATTTGTACTGCAACACCATAATATAAGAAGGAAGTCTAAAAACAGATAAGGGCAAGGACAAATTTAAAGGAACTTTAGAAAAGGAAAAACTCCCTTAATACCCATAACACAAAACAAAGATTGATAGGAGACAACTAATCAATAAAATGAATCTCAAGTTCATCAATATGGGTTAAGTACTCAATGAACTGAGACTATCATTTTCACTAGAGATATCACACAAGAAGTGGACATACTCCTACTAGCAAAGAATCACAAGGGTTTCATATTAAGGAAAGTTTTCAGAAAGTAGCTAAAAGGGGGTCTAATAGGAAGAAGAACTTTAATTCCAAATGAGCATACTATCTTGGAATATAAGAGGGTCTAATAACCTAAGTAAACAAAACATCATTTTTGATTTCATGAATAAAGACAACTTTTCTTGTAGGAGTGCTTGAGATAAAGATCCCAATAATTGCAACAATTGAGGTACATAAGGAGTGGTTGGCTGATCATATCCAGCCATGGATACCATTATAATGACATAATTAAGCTTAATTATGATCAAGAGGAAATAGTTATTCACCTAACATATATAGAAGATAAACTAATTCGCTTAAAGGTACAAATGAAAAGTAGAATGTGCAATTTTATGTCACTTTTGTGTATGGCTTTAATATAAGCTTTTACAGATCTTTACTATAGAGCAAGTTAAGGGAGGCAAGAAACACCATAAATTTACCATGGCTAATCACATGTGACTTTAGTTATATAATAAGTAGAATGGAAGCATAGGGAAATGTAAACCTACGGAATCATATTGAATAATTAATATAGTGAATTAGAGATTTACAAGTCTTGGATCTTAAAATGCAAGGTGCCTTTTACACATGGAACAAAAGAAGGAAGGAAGATACTTCATAGTTTTTCGCTATGTTTTTTTCCTTTGTACCTATATAGTATTAGCTGCGTTTTTTATAATGCAACAATATGTTATTTGCTACATTTTTCATAATGTAGCGATATGTTATTTGCTACGGTTTTATAATGTATCAATATATTATTTGCTACATTTTAATAATGTAGCAGCATGTTATTTATTATGTTTTTAATACATTATATTGAACAATAATTTTGTATAGAATGCATCGATATTGTTGGACCCCGAACTTTTCTTGGAAGTTAGAACTATTAAATGAGAAATTGTTAGTGATTAGTTATGAGAAAAGAAAAAGAAGAATTCTTGATTTTGAAATGATATGCAAGATTTAGGTAGTGAATGTAGTAAGTTGATGATGAGTGGGTATATGTGT
>JAOTBA010000005.1:24512100-24527575 GCA_025629845.1 Erythroxylum squamatum
AGTTACGATTTTATAATTTAATTACAAAGTTTTCAATCTTGCTTTATATATTTTTATTTTTTCTATTCTAATTTATATATTAAAATTATAAAATAATATAATCAATTAAATTTACAGGACATTATTATTACGCATTTGTGCAGTATTATTCTACTGGTATGTTAGAAAAGAATTAGCTATCAGATAATCAGTATTTGTGCGGCGACAATTTTAAAAGCAAACAGATAGGTAAGTAATGCTAACCCAATATCAAGAGGCCAATACATAGCTGTGGTCTGCCTAGATGGATGGATATGGCCATTATTTTTGTCTTCTTTTATAAATGTGAATGAATAATGGCAACCCATACTCAAGATTGCTAAAACCTAAAAGCTCTAGTTTTATCAAGCTCCACCACCTTCGAGTTTTCTTTTTTTGTCTCCTTTATTTAATGCCTCGTTAGCTACTAGTGTCAGGTCTTCGGATCTGAAGGATCTCTTGAATCGCTATCCTGGTCTTGCTTTACAACTGGCTTAAGGTCACGGTTCTGACAAGGTTTTTTTGGTGTAGATCAAGGGCTTCTATATACTCTTCTCCCCTGCTCTGAGAGTGGGAGTCAAGGTTTATATGGGTTTTTGGTGTTTGACAATCTTTGGTTTTTGATTCTGAGCTGTATTGAGATTGGTGAGATTGTAACTGGAGTTTGTTTTTTGAGGTTGCTATAGATTTTGATTGTTTGGCTTCATTTAGCTTTTAGTTTTGATTGGAAAGCCCAAGTTTTTGAAATGGAATTTGAAGGTTATGATAGATGATCCGAAGTTTTTGATTGAGATAGCAAAGGGGAAAAAGATTCATATCGGTTTCTAGTTGAATGGGATCATCTGGGTTTTTCTTGATATGTTTTCTTCATTCTTTAATAGCTTTAACATGTGGAGCTCTAATGGTTTTCTACACAAATGAGGTTACAGTGTTTGGCCATGGCATTGAAATAGCAACCAAGCTTAAAGGATCAACAGCCCATGACCAACTCTTGATCCAAACCTCTGATTCCTTTTCTGGGTTGCTTTTGTTTGCCATTGGCTTCCTGTTGTTCATGGTGGCATTCGTCAAAGAACGGGAGTTCCAAAGTTTCTTTGCCAAGGGCTGCGTTCTGCTTCATGTTTCAGTGGCAGTCTGGAGAGTGTATTTCGAGAGGAAAGTGGAACATCTCACTCATGACTTGCCTAGACAGGTAGTTGGTGATATTGCGTTGGCTCTTTCTTGGGTCTTTTTTCTCGCTTATTCCTGGAGAGAAAAGTACGATTAAGTTGTGCTGCCCTGCCCCTTAACTTGCTGGACATTGCGGAACTTGAACGACTTTGCATGTATGGGAATTTCTCTAAATTAAGAACCGTTGCCGGGTGGGGTTTTTGGATTGGTATTTCAGACAGGAAACATGGGATCAGATTCTGGCTTAGTGTTGGTTGGTAAAAGCTTTGAATCTGATCTTGAACTTTGTGGCAGAATCAGAAAAGTGGATTCACATCTTTTGCTTGCTTCTCGGGTTTTATCCAATTAAGCATTTGTAAATGAATCATGTTTGGTGATACTGTTACCTGGTGAACGGTAATCAGAATCTTATTAACGTGTTTGTAATGTTGTCTTCTTCTTCTTACTTTTGGCTCTTTATTTTACGGTACCCCTAGACATCGTGTATAGGAAGCTAGCTTCTCATATTGTTGTAACTTCAATGTTAATTTCAGATAGATGCTGGGAGAATAATGATTAAACCAAGAAAAAATAATTATTCAATATTTTAGAAAATCGAAGTCTAGAGTATCCATAAATGGTTAACAACTCAACTTTTAAAATATCCTGTATACAAATTCCTTTCACGCAATCCAAGTCCAATTAATAAAAATAAGATATCTTTTCCTCTAGATTTTGGTGAAAAATCATATTGGTACAATGTGTGATCCATCAAACACTAGACTAGAGCTTCAGCTCCTGCTGCCCAGGGTATTGGATGATGTTCGAAATATCAATAACAATCTGAAACTATAAAATTTACAAAACTACGTCTTTAATCTTAACCCTCCTAGCTCTAAGCCCCTCTACCTCACTTTCACTCCTCAAACACAAGTTTTCTCTTTTATGTAGAGTTTGTCGATGGGTCCTCTCGCTTCCTAGTCTCCTTGCCCACCGATCCTTTGCTGTATTGTCTACTCATAGCCTTTCAAGTCCACCACCAGGTCACTGCTCTTTAATATTCACTCACTCTTCAAATATTGAATGTTGTTATGGCTTTTAATCCCAGTTGTTGTTCTATTTAAAATGGTTTAAACAAGGATTGTGGGTAAAATGCTAGGCTAGTGCGGCTGTGCCTTGTATTTTAGATGAAGGCTTGAACAACTACAGTTGAAAGCTTGAAATTGAAAAGTTTCGCCGTTTGCAAATCACTAAACTAAAAAGCCTCTTCCTTTTCTTTTTCTTCTTGCTTTAAATAATATATAATACATCAATAATTAATCATTTTTTTTTTGAAGATAATAATTAATCATTTTTATATGTGCTTTGAAAAATACATTAATAATTAATTATTTTATTACTAATTATGTAGAAATTAATATTAAATATTAAGTACTTTATTTTTTTCATAATTATATTCAAACAAAAGTAGTTTGATTTTTTCATGATTACATTAAAATGGTTTCAAAAGAATAATATAACGAAGATAGAAATTGTTGTATGTTTTTACTACACATATATAACAAATGGCGCTGTTACCTCTTCTGCTGTTGCGACAACTTCCCTCTTTTTCAATATCATTCAACAATCTTAAAATTCTTTTCCACAAAATCGCTGAATCACTTGCTTTCTGTTTCGTAAAGGGTTTCGACGGTAAGTAGTTCTCTTGCTTTTGGTCTCACAAATTGCTCGCCATTGTGTTGTATGCGTTTGTTTAGTCTTAGTGATCGTATATACCAGTGTTCTGGTTTTTTTTTTTTTTTGATTTGATGCACTTCCTATTATTGTTCTCACCCTTTCTATATCCCTTTTGCATCCGTATGTCCTCTTTTGTAAGATTTGATTATGTTTACTCGTTTCTATTTTTTTCCGTGGAAGTGATTAAGAGACAGATGGGCTTGTGTTGAGAAAGTTGTAATATTTTCCCATTTGGGAATTGCTCTTCATGTTATTCTCTGATTTTGACATCTGGGTATTTAGGGGTTTCTGTGCCTTGTCTTCCTTCTCCTGTCCTAGACCTGAGGGCAATGTAATGAATCATAATAAACCTGTATATTTGAGCGAGACTTCAAGGCTTGGGATTCTTATAATGGGACATTTGGCATGTGTTAATTGCTGAAATTTGAAGTTCAAATGTTTATGGCCTCAAGGTCGTTCTTAGTCATAAACAAATATTAGCACTTGGGCTGTTTACTAGCTTTTAAAGTTTTTCTCAGAAAAAAAAAAAAAAGAGCTGCAGGGATGTATTTCCTCTTCTAATACTGACCATATCCAATGATGATAGGCTAGCAGAATTGTTCTGCCTAAAAGCATAGGCTGCACAATTTCCTGAAATTTTCTGTAATTTAAAATTTCTCCTAATTTGAATACGGTATTGCTGAAAAAAAATGATTGGTAATACTTTGTAATTGTCTTTCTTTTTCTTTGGCAAATAAATGTTGCAAAGCAAGGTGGTTGATAAGAGTTGCTTAATGATGTTCCTCTATACCATAGTGGTTTGGTCCTAAGATTTTCTTGCTTGATGGTAGCTTACTGACACGATTAAAGGCTTGGTTGAATCATGTTTGTTACTGTTCAGATTTTAGTAGGATTTTTTTTCACAGTCTTTGATTTTTATTAAGGTCAGAAAATGATGTATGAACTACTCTGTAAGGACTATCAATCTTGGTGGAAGCAGAATGGAACTTGAGAATATTTTCTATTTATTACATGCTCTTAATCAAGTTTTGTACAACATGTAGGATAATAGTTTCACTTTTCAACATAAGTTGACAAGTACATTGATAAGAAAAGGAGAGCAGAAAATAATTGAGATAAAAAATTGCATGTGTCGAATGCTGTGCTTACTTCTTATATTTGTCTGCTCTTTCCTTTGAAGCCTCTATTTTATTAGTTTGGAGGTACAATGACTGGAGGGTCATTGGGCTTGAGGGGAAGCCATGGATCGTTGCAGTCTTCAGCAAAATTATCAGCTGTTGCAAGAAAGCCTTCTACAAAGATATTACCAAGTTCAAGGGAGAAAGAGCGAAATTTCCTAGTTATTTGGCGGTTTATAGGAAATAGAAGGGTTGCGATGCTACTCTTGTTTACCCTTTCTCTTCTGGTTATTCTTTTCGGTACCTTTTCAACAAACAAAGGTTTGTTTCAATAATATATCTTGTTTCATTTTGACCCGAAACTATTCTAAGATGATGTATATATTCTTTTTCTTGGTCATTTTTGCAGTTTACCTGATATTTTTGTGGTACAAATCTTAGAGCAAGCAGTGTTCATAGTGGCATCGCATCCCTTCCTAAGACCCTATCACCTTTATTAAGTAGAGTCCTTATTATCCATTCTCATTCTGAAGTAACTCCCTAATGCAAAGTTTGCAAACACTATCTTTTTTCATTATCGTCTTTTGGTGGAAAAGCAAATATTACGGAGTTATTCCTTCAAATTTAAGATGGTGAATGGTTGGTTGATAATGAGTATCTACCAACTTAAGGGTAGGCTTAATTAATTATTTTTTTTCTTTTTTGTTTCAAGAGACCCACAACAACAATTTAACATTCCAACCATAGGGTACCCCTCAAATCAGTTATTTTGTCTATTATCTTAATTTGATCTGTTATTTTTTCTAATTTGCAATTTGTTTTACTTCCAACAAGGTAGATTATAAGAACTTGGGTTTGCTATCTTGTTTACTGATGTGCCAGAAAGTAGTAGTCAAAACATTGAGAGACTTAGTGATACTTCAACTTCAAACAACTTGGAAGGACGTATGTTTAAAAGCAGAGCTCCTCCTATCCTTCATCATGAAAAGTCAATTAGTACAATGCATCCATGTGCCAATTTTTCACTTCCTCCTCCCCCTCCAACTGGTAGAAGACGTACTGGACCACGAAGTAAGTTTTGAGTCGGCTATTACTGAAATGGATAATCATTTTATAGTTCCATTATCTCTATTTATTTTTTTGTTTGGATTGCTTTTCTAAAATAGCTGCTACTAAGTTGTGTAACCTCTTGATGTGAAAAATAAAGATCCATACCCTTTTCTTGGGCATGTGGCGTAATCATTTTCTGTAAAGGTATATATGCCAGAAAGCTCAAGAAAAAGGCTAGCCTAGTAGTTGAGGTTCTTCCATCCAATACAAGGTCTTGGGTTCAACTCACACCCTTCACCCATACCTGGCTTCCCTTAAGACCCAAAATCCAAAAAACATACACATGATGCTTACTTGTTTATGGTATCATTTTGGCTTGAACACTTGGCCATGATTAGCAAAATAAATTCATCAACACCTTCACATGAATTATTCATAAACCTTTATATCCTAGTGAACAAAATATTATTACCTTTAAACAAAATTCTATCAATATGTTATTAATTTTGTTCAGCATTTTGGTTATTCAGGTTGCGAGGTATGTTATCTACCTATGGACCAGGCAAGAGCAAGCATGCCAGGCTCACCTTCCCATTCACCGATACTTCAAAGTTTGACATATATTGTGGATGAAAATCCAATTAAAGTTGAACCACACGGAGGTTCTGACTTTGGTGGATATCCTTCCTTAAAGCAAAGGAATGATTCGTTTGATATACGAGAATCAATGACAGTGCACTGTGGGTAGGTATCTTTCTTACTATTAATTATTTTTCACTTATCGACTTTATATATTCCTGAGTGTTGTCCAATAGAGATGATGAGTTGTAACAAATGTAGTCATTCATTTCTTAGTATATCTGGTCTTTTTGCTTAAATCTCCTTCTATCAGATTTGTTAAAGGGAGCAAACCTGGTTACAGTACTGGTTTCGATATTGATGAAGTTGACCTGGCAGAGTTGAAGCAATTTCATGAGGTCATCGTTGCATCAGCCATATTTGGTATTGCATTAAGATGTTCAGAGTAGATACTTCATCTTACCTATGTTTGAAATTTCCTCACTTTTGCTCTTTTTCCAGGGAACTATGACATAATACAACAGCCAAAGAACATCAGTGATGCTGCAAGGAAAACTATTCCTTTCTACATGTTCATTGATGAAGAGACGGAAACTTATATGAGGAACAATACTGTCCTTGATAGTCAAATGAAGGTTGGATTGTGGAGAATTATTGTTGTCAGAAATATTCCTTATGCTGATGCAAGAAGAAATGGAAAGGTTTGTTTGGTTCATTTGCCTGAATCTTTGGATCTTCTTTAGATATCGACAAGTCAAATTATGGTTGTCATTCTATTTTATGCTTATATCTGTATTTGCATCTTCGTTAGTGGTTGCATACTCCTGCGTTATCAAATTTACATCACATGAATATTCTTTGAATTTCATACTGATTCAGATCAAGATCTTGACTCAATCACTAGTTAGGGCTAGCATTTGATAAAATTGAAAGGAAATTATGTCTGTGCTTCAACCAATAGTGCCTATAGGCTTTTTATCATTCTTTCTTAAGAGATGTGTTAGAGTACTTCATGCTCACTTCTTTTGGAAGGTCTGAAAATGCAAAAGCTTGTCTCAAGATTGAATTCCATAAAACAGTATGCATAGTCATAAAAGACACCAATCTATGGAGGCAGAGAATTTCTTGTTATTAATCTTTTGCAATTATGCAGCTGAACCTTTATCTCAGTGAAGGATTAGAAATGTTAAGGCCTCTGCACATTCAGTGATCAGATTTTAGTTGTCTAGGAAAAGGAAATCCCTAGAGCCTTTGACATATATAAGGAAGTTTCTTAGTTTGGTTCCTTTTAACATTTTGTTTCTTTGTTTAGTTTGATGATTGAAAAAAAATAAAAAACTAGAGGGCTTTTGAAGGAGAAAATTTCTTCTTGATGTTAGATGCTAATAGTATGATTATACTCTTTATTAACATTTACAATTTTTGGTTGAGGAGATTCTTTATCAGATTTTATAGATTTTCCAACTTAGAAACCTTATACCTTTTGTTGATCTTTTTTAAAAAGTATGATATTTTATTTTCTGTTAAATAAAATATAATATTAATTACTCAGACTCATGTTAGGTTTTTTAGTTAGGAGATATTGTATGATCTTGTAGAACGTAGTTTCTTAAGAGGTTTATATTATCTTGCAGTAGATAAATTCTTATCTTATACTTGAATTCTTACTTCTAACTAAATTGATTACAAAATTATGTGACTAGTTCTTAGCTATAAGTAAATTACTCACTTTGTGAAAGAATAACGAAGAACGGTTATTTTCTATTCAAATATTTCATGGTGTTTGAGTGATGCGCTCTTACTTTCTCTCATGACGAAGGCAATTAGATGCTTCTGCAGATTCACCATAGAGCATCCAACTTGCTTCTTTAACATCAACTTCTGGCTTGCAACTAACCATCCACAAGCTCAATGGAAAGAACTATCTTGAATGGGCACAATTTATGAAATTGACACTTAATTAAAGAGAAAAATTAAGGACATTAACAAGTGAAGTAACAAAAGTTGCATAAAATGATACATCTTGAAACAATGACGTTTTGGAAACTCCGTTGTCATTACTTTGGAGCTCATCTCAAATTTTTGGGAGGCTTTACGAGACTGTTATTCTAATTTGGAGACTCATCTCAAATCTTTGATTTGAAAAATAGGACTTGGATATCTAAACAAGATGAACACGTTGTTATCACTTATTACAATGAGATAATGAGATGATGACTTTATTGTAGGAATTAGATCAATATTATGATGATCTTTGGGAAAATTCTAATGATTATGCTTGCCATAAGAATAGGCAAGAGAATAATCAAGTCTACATATTCCTTGTTAGTCTTAATCTAGATCTTGATGAAGTTAGCAAACGGATTTTAGGTTAGAAACCATTGTCATCTATTTGAGAAGTTTTACATGAGGAGTCTAGAAGAAAGATTATGTTGTGCAATTTTTAGCCCAAGTAGGAACTTGAGGGCTAAACTCTTGTAACAAGAGGATTTGGGTATATGTTGTAAAAAACCATGGCTTATGAAGGAAAATTCTTACATGCTTCACGGTAAACCACCAAAATGGAAAAATAAATCTAGTGGAAACTAATGTGGTTGGATGGCACAATTTAGGAGTTCTAGGAGCATTGAACGAAATAAAGGATTGTTTTGTTGACTAAGGAACAATTAGAGAATTTATGCAAACTTCATTAATCTTGCCATAGAATCCAACTTGTTCTTTGGCTGAAAAAGGTTGTTGCCTTTGTACCGCTTTTCATTGTTGCCCCCAATTTAGTCAAATCCTAGGATCATTGCTTTTGAAGCAACAAGTCACATGAAATGTTGCTCTAAACTATTTTCCTTCTACATTCCTTACGCGGGCAAAAAAAGGGCAAAATTGTGAATAACTCTTTTTCCATAGCCAAAAATGGATATGTCCATCTTTTCTCCTTAATATTTCGTAATATATTTCATGTTCCTAATCTATCTTATAATTACTAATCATTAGAAATTAACTCTTGATCATCAATGTCATGTTAATTTTTATGCATCATATTGCAAGTTTCAGGATTTTAGGACAAGGAGGATGATTGGCGACTAGAATGTGTGGTGGCCTTTGCATATTTGAAGATGGAACCAACTCTAGTAGATTACATCAACCTACTTGATTCAATTCAGTTATTGTTTCTAAGAGTACCAAAATAGTGTTGCAGATTATAGGTTAGGCCATCTAAGTTTTTAGTGCTTAAATTACTTGTTTCCAAAACTTTCTCAAAATAAAAGTCCGTGTTCTGAGTCTAATGATTCCATTGATATTAATATTCCCCGTTGCTGTTTGAAGAGGTGTAAGGTGTTCCAAACATCAGTTGCCCAGTTATGTCATACAAAAATCCACCCCAATCATTGCGCTTTTACCTCACAAATATCTTGTCTGCACACTCCATAAAGTGTGCGGGATGCTCTAAAGATTCATGAGTGAAAGGGGCCTGTCTTTTAGGAGATGAAGGCTCTTGAGAGAAACAAGACATGAGAGGTGGTGGATCTACATAGATGGAAGAGTACCGTGGAGTCCAAATGGATGTTCACAACTAAATTTAAATCAGATTGATTGTATGAAAGTTGTGACATTTACTATCTAGAGACTTTTGCACCTGTGTCGAAGTTAAGCACTGTATGGGATCAATTGTCAATTGTAGTAAACCTTGATTAGCCTTGACAATCAGTAGATGTGAAAAATGCCTTTTCCGATGGAGATATAAAGGAGTGGGTATATATGGATGCATCACTAGCCTTTGACGGAAAATTTGGTTCAAAGGTATGTAAATTAAGATGTTTATATGAGTTTAAACAATCAAAGGGTTTGGTTCAAGAGATTTACTTAGTTGTTAAAATCAATTGTGCACTTAAGGACAAGTTGATCATACTATATTTGTCAGGTACTCAAAAAATGGGAAGATAGTTGTTTTAATTGTGTATCGACTTGCCTATGATAAGTTGGCAGAAGAAATCTTTTTCATCAGAGTTTAAGATCAAATATTTACAGTCTTTAAGACACTTTCTAGGGATGGAAGTTGCTCGATCTGGAAAATACATATTTTTTTCTCAACGGGAATGTGTTCTTGACCTTCTGAAGATATGGGAATTAATGGTTGCAAACTTGTAGACTTGAAGATTTCCAATTAATGAAATCACAAGTTTGGTGATGGTAAAGAAGGAAATCTGGTGGACATATCTGGATATCAAAGGCTGGTATTGGAAGCTGATTTACTTATCACATACATGGCCAACTATCCAATGCTATAAGCATGGTTAGTCAATTCATGCACTCGTCCTACTAAGGAACATCTTGAACTATTAATCAAATTCTAGAGTATCCAAAAAGTCCACCAGCAAAAGGTCAACTCTTTCAAAAAAGCAGAGTGAAACATCAAGGTATATATTGGTGCAGATTGTGTAGTTTCAACTATAGATAGAAGATCTATATCAAGGTACTGCACATATGTTTAGGGTAATTTAGTCACCTGGCTAAGTAAAAATCAAGCAAAATATCAAGCTATAACATGTGGAATTTATGAGTTTTTATAACTAAAAAGTGTGTTATGAGAGTTGAAAATACTGACTAATTTACCAATTAAATTATACTGCGATCACAAGGCTGCCATCAACATTGCATAAAACCTCCTACAATATAATCGCAAAAAAAAAATTATTTGTTCCGGCAATGCGACAACTAGATGACATTCTCATCTAAGTATTGTTCAGACCTAATTTTGAGCTTCTTAGCTAGCTGGATTGGCATCCGTGCCCCATCTTGTTAAATTTGTAGAAAAGTAGTTAGGATATCTTATTTCTATTAAATAAATTTGAGGTTAATAGCTTGTATTTATTGTTAAAGTTTTTTAGTGAGGGGATTTCCTATTTTCTTGTAGTAGAAAGATTTTTAAGAGAGTTCATGTTATCTTACACTAGATGTATTCTAAATTGAATTCCTATGTTCTAGCTGAACTGGTTTCAATATTTGTAGCTAGTTCTCAACTATAAATAAATGTACTTACTTTAGGAAAGAATTAAGAACAATTACTTTTTCTCTCTGTCTTTCAGCTTTTTAAACCTGAATTCCACGAGTGCTATATGTGAAGCAAAGTACGTTTTCTGCTCCCCTTGAGGAGCAATAAATTGAAAGATATCTTGTGAGAGATTAATACAAGTAGACGTCTTCGCACTTTGTATGGAGAATGAATTTAAGACATTCTTATATATCTAATATTGTACTCAAGTCTGTTGTCAAATAGCTATTTGGTTAATTTTGATATGCCTGAGAATGTTGCTTAGCTCACCTGTTTCTAAGCAATATCTTCCAGGATGATTGCAGCCTGTGTTTTCTACTATAATGCATAGTCTGCTTATGGTCGCAATAATTTGGCGGGTGGATTGTCATTCCCATTTAAGGCTGAAAATTCCTTATTTAGAACAAGTTATTAGATATCATGAATTAGGCAAAACTTTAATTGTGAAAGTGAAAACGACGAGAAAGAGTAAAGAGAAAGAGGAATACGAAATTCTTATAGTTCTATTGAAAGGCTAACTTCTATGGATACAAAGACGGCAAGAACAGTAGGGTATATTAGTAACTATATTTAGCCCATCTATTTATAATTGTAAGGTAATACCTGCTAAGACCAATATTTCTAAATAGTGTGATATTCCTATATAGGATATAAATAATAATAATATCATACTAAACCTAAAAAGTTTCATACTATTATTATTAATTAGATTCTTTATATTTTTGTAATAGTAAATTAGGACAGGCTAATACTAATATTATTAAACAAAATATATATGATATTCTTGCATAAGATAAACACAGAAACCATAATTTTTAAGATTATCAACAATTAACATCAAGAATGATTTAAGAAGATTTTTGGATAATGATTGTCAACAATTCTTTTACATTTTCCAATTGAATATTAAATTTTATTGAGTTCCATACTTACAAAAACTTAACACAATTGTTCAAGGTGTTATCCCGTTACAAGATGTATAGCAAATATAATTCTTTAATGTTTATATTGATAACATAATTAATAACAAAATAAAGGTTTGACACACGATTGAAAAAATTGTAAAGTTAATTTTTACGGTTAAAACTTGATGTGTTTAATTTGATGATGGTTGAAAGATGGCTTGCTACTGCACAATTTGATGATGGTGGATCAAATTGTTCAATTGACGCATAAAAGATAATTTCTTTTCATTTGTTTTTCCATTTCTTTTGTAGCATTTTTATAAAACTTTCTTGAGAACCAAGCTGTCAGTCTCTTAAGATTTTTCTTCACTATTTTATTTATGGGAAATGGGAATTATTCATTGTTAGCAAACATCTAATTCATGTTGGTTCTAATCCTAGGGCAAAATTATGTTATGGATTCTATTTATTGAATCGGCTATCTAAAATATGTTCATCTCCATTTCTTATCATTATAGTTTTTCCTGTTTCAAATTCGTTCCAGGCTGTTATACTTAATTGTGTCTATTCCTTCAGTTGATTTTCATGAACTGGTTTCCGGAAACTTCTAAAAGCATGTAAATTGCAGGTTCCAAAGCTTCTCTTGCATAGAATTTTACCGAATGTTAGATACTCTATCTGGATTGATGGAAAGCTACAGCTTGTTGTGGACCCCTATCAAATTCTTGAAAGGTTCTACCTACTTTCTGTTTGTGTAATTCTTATTTGAGGAGGCTCTGATGAATAACATCAAGATCATAATAAGATTTTGAGCTTATTTCAATTTAATAATATATGCAATTTAATGAAATCCCTTGTGTATAACTTTATTCAGGTTCTTATGGCGAGTTAATGCCAATTTTGCAATTTCAAGACACTATACACGCTTTGATGTGTTTAAAGAGGCAGAAGCTAACAAAGCTGCTGGAAAGTATGATAATGAAACCGTTGATCGCCAGGTTGAGTTTTATAAAAGGGAGGGTCTAACGCCATACACCAGAGCTAAGTTGCCAATAACTAGTGGTAGGTGCATGATCTTTAGTATGTGAATGCTTTTTATGTCTTTGATAATTTGCAACTCCCAATGGTTTTTGATTTATGACCAAGTTTCATGCAGATGTCCCTGAAGGTTGTGTTATCATAAGGGAACATGTGCCTATTACAAATTTGTTCACCTGCCTTTGGTTCAATGAAGTTGATCGATTTACGTCCAGAGATCAATTAAGCTTTTCCATTGTGAGGGATAAAATAATGGCAAAAGTTAATTGGAGTATCAATATGTTTATGGACTGTGAAAGACGTAATTTTGTGATTCAGGTATGTCCTCTAGGCGATAATAGTAGCATCTATGCAATATGAACTTGGGTAAGTTATGCTCACATTTTTTTTTATATTCATTGGTTTTAATCTTTGAAACAGTTGAACTTTTTACCTAAGGTTTATAAAATTTTGAATGTTTTGTTTTGGTGCATGGTATGAGAGGTTTTCTTTCAAAGGCAATATTAAACATACTGGTGCAGTCTGCTTGTTTTGCCCTTTATACGTGCATTAAATAAATACCTTTGCAATGTGCTCTAGTCAATATTACCTCAACTATAAGAAGTTGGTTCCACCTGTTACTGTATTTTCACTCAAATGATTTCCCTTACATGGATACATGGGAAACTGAACTCTGTATCTTGTGTCACCTTTTCTGGTCAATGATACCTATCTTGACTACCTTGTCTCCACATATATGACATGTGAATTAGAATCCTTTCCTGCAGCATGTTCATGTTGTTTACATACATAATACTGGAAAACAAATTGTTATCAGATCGTAATGTTATCTTCAAGATGCTTTGGTAAGCTCCTTTCCTCTCTTATGCATACTTGTTTTTGGTGATTGTCTTTGACTTGTCAGGCTTACCACAGAGAACTGCTGGAGCGTATGCCTCCTCCAATTCCTCGTCTCATCCAACGATCCCCACCTCCACGTCGAGACATTGCATTTGGAAGGACAGTCATGAAGAATCCTTCTAGGCGTGGGAAAGATAGGAAATCCAGTTCCAAGCGTCACCGGAAGGTTGGTAATGGGAACAGGATTAGCAATTGATTTCTTAGGCAAGATGTAGCATTTTCCTTTCTTTAACAATACATCCACAGAAGCGAGGATACAAGTGTTTATATGATCAAATCGAGGAAAGCTAAAGTTTTGACGGAAACTGTCAATATGGGTCTATTCTTTCATTGCTGTAAATACTTCACACCAAATAAGTTTCATGTATGAAAAGGCATTGATCATGCTCTGAGGAGTTTATCGAATAAGTTGGCTGGAATTGCTGGAGAGACTTCTGGGCATCATCAAGTGATGTTTATGGCTTGGTGATGGAGACTGCTGCATGAGAGGGTTGTCACCAATCTGAAATTGAAGAAAAATCATGGACTTGGTGCGGATTGATGGAATTTTGCAATTGATGTTGAACTTACTGGCAGCATTTGATTAGTGGAAATGGAAGATCAGGAATTCTCGTCTTTACTTCCATTGGGCTTCGTAAATCAGTTGAAATGGTAGGATCAGAGATCTGCAACGTATACTCAGTAATCCTATGGAGCTACAGTATTCCTCTTATTAGCTTTTGTCACAGGTCCTGCTCCAATTGACTATGTAAATCAATGCTATATTGTTATTTGATAGGGAGCAATCCAAATCATACTAGTGTGCTTATTTGGTACTTATTTCATCTTGTTCCTTCCCAATTTCCTTTTAGCTACATTTGGAAGCTCTGAAATTGGACTTCAAATTTGTACCTACTACCATTTGACTATCGTGTAGAAACAAAATTTTAGTTCCTAATTCAATCTCATAGATTTGAAATATAATTTTAAGTTTGATAACTCTAACTTTATCGTAATTATTCTATATTGTTATGATTTCAAGCATTAAAATCATAATTTTAAGATTCCTTTCTCATTGTATAATACTTAATTAATATTAAGAAGAAAGCAAGGTGGGGTTATTTAGCAAATTCGGAAAGTGAAAGAGAAGGATAGGGCGAGATGCCTGATAAAAATAGTAGTTAAAATGAAACTCTGTTACATGGGGAGTTAAAAACGCTCATGAGAGCTATAGCTACTTGAAATATAACTTGAGAGAGGGTCGTGCTCTTTTTAGTTGACAGATACGGAACAAGCGGATCAAGATGTCCGTAGGCAAATGTCGCGGAATTCAGAGTGAGAAGAGACACGAATACGGGTGTTAAACAACTGTTTATTATAACGCATTGTTTAGTTACGGGCCGTTTGTTTATGTTTTTTTTGTTGTCATTTTTATAAAAAGATAAATAGGTAAATAAAACATATTTGTCTTATTCTACTGCGATTTTTTGTTTTTAAAAATAAAAAAAATCATAACAGTTTTTCAGAAATTAGAAAGTATCGTTTTTCTAAATTTTAACATGTTTTCTGTGACAAAAAATCAACATTCTTTACTTTCTATCTCGATTAATAATAATATTAATAAATAATAATAATAATAAAAGTACAAAATTTATAATAATAATAATAATAATAATAATAATAATAAGATAATTAATTTAGCATAATAAAATTAATAATGAAATTAATAATATTAATAATAGTAAGTAGAAAATTTATAATAATTAATAATAATAATAAGAATAACTTATTAAAAATTAATAATAATAATAAATTAATAATAATAAGAATAACTTATTAAAATTAATAATAATAATAATAAATAATAAATAATAATAATAATAATAATAATAATAATAATTAAAAATAACTTATTAAAAATTAATAATAATAATAAGAAGAAGAATAATAATAAG
>JAOTBA010000005.1:24527675-24539816 GCA_025629845.1 Erythroxylum squamatum
ATTTGCTTCTTCATTCGGCAACCCCTCCCAACAAATCAAAACCTCCTTAATTTTAGACTGCCGCGCAGTTCTCACTCCCAAAACAGCTGCTGGTTGGATGAATAACTTCAAATTGGGACTGCGATCCCTTGGCCAACTTTTGATAACCATAAGTTGCCTTCAACTATGAAACATGAAATATTGGATGTATCTTAGATTTTGGTGGTAAGGTAAGTTCATACGCCACTAATCCCACTCTCTGTACAACTGAAAATGGCCCATAGAACTTAGGAGACTGCTTCTCATTCACTCTCTTAGCTAAATATTGTTGTCTATAAGGGGCTAACTTCAAATAAACACTGCCTCCTACTGTAAACTCAATGTCCCTCCTATGCACATCAGCCCTTGTCTTGATATACTGCTTAACTGTCACCAAATGGTTCTTCAACTCTTCTTTCATGGCATCCCTATGTTGTAGCACCTGTTCCACACTAGCTACCACAGTTTTCTGCTTTTTGTATCTTAAAATTGGTGGTGGTTCTCTCCCATAAACTACCTTGAATGGTGAAGTCCCTAGGGAGGAGTGGAAAGAGGTATTATAGCAGTATTCCGCCCAATGTAACCATTTATACCATTGAAGAGGCTTATCTATAGTAAAACAACAAAGATAGGCCTCTATCGTCCTATTAGTGACCTCGGTTTGACCATCCGACTGAGGGTGGTAGGCTGAACTTCGGTTTAGTTGAGTTCCCGCCAGCCTAAACAACTCCTCCTAAAATTTAGTCAAGAAGACCTTGTCCCTATCTGACACCAAAGATCTTGGAAGACCATGGAGTCGGACAATCTCTTCGATGAAAAGTGCTACCACAGATCCTGCCGGGTAAAAATCTTTTAAAGGAACAAGGTGAGCAAATTTGCTCAACCTGTCCACTACCACTAGGATGGTGTCATAACCTCTAGATTTCGATAACCCTTCTACAAAATCAAGGTATAAATCCTCTTAAATTTGCTTAGAAACCGGTAATGGTTGCAGCAGTCTTGCAGAGGTTAAAGCTGCATATTTCTGCTGTTGGCAAGTGGCACATTCGGCTACATACCTAGCTACTTGTTTTTTCAACCCTTCCCAATAAATTTCTTTTGCCAAATTCTTGTAAGTTTTGAAGGTTCCCCCATGACCTGCTAAATGAGACTCATGTGCTTCCCTTAAAAGTAGTGGAATATATTTAGAATTTCTACCCAGCACTAACCTTCCATTATACATTAATCTACCATGAACCAAGGAAAAAGGTAGCTTACTAGTAGCATCTTTGGAGATTTCAGTCTTCAGATCCTTCAACTGGCAGTCCTCTTCTACAGTCCTCTTCTACCTCCTGCAAGATGTCAGTTATGTCAACCTCTTGAGAAATTCCCATAAGCTGACAATCTACTAAGTCCCCCCTCCTTGATAAGGCGTCAACAACTTTATTACTCTTTCCAGGTTGGTAACCCACTTCTATTGGTCCATCGCAATCAATCTCTGTTCTAGTAAATATTTGAGGATCTGGAGGTCGATTCTGATAATGAACTGTTGCCCCAGCAAGTAGGGTCTCCACTTCTTAACCAAGAGGACTATTGCCATGAGTTCCCTCTCATAAACTGATTTTTCACGGGCTCTAGGTGATAGGGACTGGCTTTAATATGCTATAGGCCTACCATTTTGCATCAACACTGCTCCTAGACCGATACCAGAGGCATCAGTCTCCAAAATGAATGGTTACTGAAAATTAGGTAGAGCCAAAACTGGTAATGAACACATAGCAGTCTTCAGCTGCTTGAATGCATTTTCATCCTCCTCAGACCATTTGAACCCTTCCTTCTGCAATAATTGTGTCAATGGAGCAGTAATCTTCCCGTAGTCTCTCATGAACTTCCTGTAATCCAACTTGGCAAACACACACTTCTTCATATTTGCATATAATTGATTCTCCCTCAATATCTCTAATACTTCTCTCAAATGATCTACATGGTCTTCTATGGTCTTACTGTAAATTAATATATCATCAAAAATACTAGCATAAACTTCCTCAAAATCTTGCTAAACACCCTATTCATCAAAGCTTGGAAGATGGCAGGAGCATTAGTGAGCCCAAATGGGATTACTAGGAATTCATAGTGTCTATGGTGTGTCCTAAAAGCTGTTTTTTCCACATCTCTTTGGTTCATTCTGATCTGGTGGTATCCAGACTTTAAATCCAGCTTAGAAAACACTTTAGAACCACATCTCTAACACTTCTCTCAAATGATCTACATGGTCTTACTGTAAATCAATATATCATCAAAAAATACTAGCACAAACTTCCTCAAAATCTTGCTAAACACCCTATTCATCAAAGCTTGGAAGGTGGCAGGAGCATTAGTGAGCCCAAATGGCATCAATAGGAATTCATAGTGTCCATGGCGTGTCCTAAAAGCTGTTTTTTCCACATCTCTTTGGCTTATTCTAATCTGGTGGTATCCAGACTTTAAATCCAGCTTAGAAAACACCTTTGATCTATATAATTCATCTAATAGTTCATCTATCATAGGTATAGGGAATTTATCTAACACTGTAGCCCCATTTAAAGCCCTATAATCCATATAAAACCTCCAATTGTTGTCTTTTCCGGCACTAACAAGACAGGGCTTGAGTAAGGACTGAAGCTGGGCTGAATTACTCCTGCTGCCAGCATCTCCTCCACTAGTCTCTCAATTTCTGCTTTTTGACATTGAGGATACCTATAAGGTTTGACACTTATGGGTCTTACCCCTTCCTTTAAATGTATAGCATGATCTATATCTCTAGAGGGTGGCAGCCTCTTTGGCATGTTAAAGACTTCTTCGTAACTACCCAACAGAGGCTGCACCCCATCAAGTAATAAACTCGACTCCTTACCTCCATTCTGCTGCAAAACACAAATATGTAACATGAACTAATTATCTTCTTCTTTAGTTTGCTTCATTAAGGTTTTTAAGCCTATCAATCCTTTGGTAAGGCTTGAATCCACCCAATATTACCCAATTCTCGTTTTCTCAGAATTTCATGGTAAGTTGTGCCCAATTAGTGACTACCTCTGCCAAAGTCTGTAACCATTTGACCCCTAGTATCAAGTCATATCTATTAAGGGTCATGGACAAATATTCTTCAGTTATGGTGTATTGTTGCAAATATTCTTCAGTTATGGTGTATTGTTGCACTTCCAATGGGACTTCCCTACAAACACCCTTGCCCTTCACAGTTACACCATTTCCCATGACTACCCCATACCTCCTGGTATCCTCTAATTTTAATCTCAATTGTTCCAATAACCTCACGGAAATGAAGTTATGTGAAGCACCCAAGTCTGCCAAACAGACCACCTCTAATTCCCCTATCTTCTCCCTCATCTTCATGGTTTTTGGCATAGTTAACCCTACTACAGAGCTAACAGCCAATTCGACACTCTCTTCCCCCTATTCCTCACTATCAATCTCCCCCTCCTCATCTAGCACTAAGAGGACCTGCAATTGTTTATTGTTGCACCGGTGCCCTGGAGCAAACTTTTCATCACACTTAAAACACAATCCCCTATCCCTCTTGTCTTGCCATTCAGAAGCTGATAACCTCTTAAACCCAATATCCCTACCACTCTTCTCACTTCTGTCTCCCTCTCTAAGAGCCTCTTTTCCCACGAAACTCCCTTTTGTCTCACTTATCCTGCCCGCATTATCCTGTTTACTATACTTATAATTCCTCAACTCCCTGTTCTTCTCCTCTATCCCCATAGTAGTTTCAATTATTTCGGTCAACCCTCTGGGCTTAAGCAAATTTAATTCATACCAAATTTGGGGTTGTAACCCCTTAATAAAAGTACATTTTATTACCTCCAGTGTCAAATATCTGCAGGAAGCAGCCAAGGTCCAAAATCGTTTCCTATACTCGAGAACCGTTCCCTCTTGTTTGATGGATAGGAACCTTTGACATACACTGCCTTCGTGGAGTGGACGGAAATGCCTGAGTATCATGCTCTTCAGCTCTCTCCAATCCGGCACTGGGCCAATATCTTCAATGGTTCTGTACCACAATAATGCTTCCTCATCAAAGCTCAGTACAACCAACTCCACTTTCTCCTCTTTCGTGTACCTTCCGGTGGAAAAAATTCACTCTGCACAGTTAATCCAAGTATCTGGGTCTTGTCCCTTGAAAATCGACATCTCAACCATGTGTGGCTTACAATCGTGCCTCCAATCTGGTGGTCGAGGATCGTCATCTAGGTATCCCCTTCTCCAACGTTCCTCTGGGCGATTCATTTCTTCTCCCCGGTAACATCCTCTATCTTTCGGCTCGATTCGTACCTCTTCGTCACCTCGCTCCTTCCTTCGCCTGCGTTCTTCCTCTCACCTTCCTTACTTTCTGATTCGCTCCCTTTCTAGATCCCCAATTTCTCGATATTGTTCCCCAATTTCAATTTTAGAAACCGGGTCATACCTGTACCACAAATGTCGCCCTTCAAATCTTAATTGAACATCTAGATCGAACCCTGCCCATTTATCTTCTACTTTATCAGGGTCGATTCCTTTCCATGCGAATGCATCCTCCTTGGTCTCATCTCTTCGACCTCTCATCATTCCAGTGCCCGATGGCTCACCTTCAAATGTCTTCGCTAGATTTTGAGGTGATGGATCTGCTCGAACTGAAGAGTTGTAATAGCTTGCATTAGCTGATCAAACCGCCTACTGAACTCTTCCGTTAGCTCACCCTTCATCCCTTCAAGCTTTTGATTCATCTCCACCCTCAGAGAATCACGCTCCGTTTGCAACTCCACTTTGATTTCTTCTACTTCATTTTCCATTACGTCGACCCTGGTATCCTGTTTCTTACCCGCTATGCCCAGATCTTTTGCTCTGATACCAAATGATAAATCTTGCTAATATTCCTCTAACCGAGAAACAATCATAAGCACAAACAATTGACTGAAAATGTATGTATTGATTTATTGATCACAATTAACCTGAAAATAACAATGATATGACAGTAGAATTCGAGGTTCTAGCTCCTCCAGCCTTTTGGCTCAAATCACGTAATACAAAATGCACGTTATCCCCTTCTCACACACCCCACGCTGTTTTATTCCGTTAGTCAGCTAACTAACTCTTTTCTCACTTTAGACAACATTACCCCTTTCCTACAACTGGACAAAACTACCCCTTACTCTTTCTTATCAATAACAACCCCTGTATCCTTGGACCTTCTCCTTTGATAAATAAATTTAATTTCTGGACTATGGGTCGTAACAGTCAGACGCAAAAATGTTAATACATAGAGTTAAAAGGAATAGTTGCCACATTGTTCTGCCAGATAAGCAAGAGAGCTGGTTCCAAGTGATATGCAGTGAAGGGATTTTATTGACAAAAACCTTTCTCCTCATCTGGTTCAAATTCTGGATAAAGTAAGGCAAAATCCCTCTTTTCGATATATGCCAATCATGCCAAAAATGAATGTACAATTGTACTGATTAGTTTATAGTCCTTAACTATTCTAATAAAAAGAAATAATGACGGAAAGTTAAAGGAAAGAAGAAAACAGCCCTTGATTGCAGTTGGATTATTGTATTCAAATCTAGATTTACCAAACAAACTAAAACGGATTAGAGATTCAGGACTAAAAAAAGGATTTGGCTCATCTTTTGGCTAGTAAAACATGTATGGTTTAACGTGGCATCTATTTTTTTAACAAGAACATTGCACTATTTCTAACGTTGTTGCCGGATATAGCCTGTCTTGACGGCTAATCCTACGCAGTGTATCCTATTAAATAACAGTATAACAGGTTTTTTGTCTAAAGAAAATGCGAGCAATGTTGGGAATTAATTCAAATTTTAAAGTTGTTTAAATTCCTTTAGAATAGGTCTTAGATTATCTTAGAATAAGTCTTAGATTATATGTAATCTTATCTTATAAGCTAGATTTAGTAGCTGAAAAATCTTTTTATTTGTTTGTATTTTGTCTATATAAGGCAATCAAGTTCAATTTGACCTAGGACGAGGGTTTTGGGGAGGTTTAGGGGATTTTTGTAGGATAGAAAGGGGAGGGAAGTCTGAGTCCATGGAGAGGGTAAAGAAACGAGAAAACTGAGAGAAAAGCAAAGGCTAGAAACTGGGAGATTTGGGAAGAGAAGGAGACGGATAGAACAAAGAATGGAGAAGAGAAAAGATACAAAGGATTTGCTGAAATGCAGGAAAGAAAGCAACCAGAAAACAGAGGAGAGCAAGAAACTGGAGCCACTAGGACGACAGAGGTCCTACATGGTCCAGAGGAGCCGGCGGCGAGAAAGCAAGAGAAACCCTAATCAGAGGTCACGTTAGTAGCAGAGGTCCTACATGGTCACGCGCACGCTGTTTCTAATTGAATTTGTTATATGAAATGAAAGTTGAGATTTTTAAGGGTATATTTCAAAAAAAAATTTACTTTTCAAAAATTTGTTTTCTTTTCTTTTCAATTCTCTCACCTAAACTAATTAATAAGTTTTTTTAAAATTTTATATTCCTTATTTATTTCTTTATATTTTAATTAAATTTTTTATTTTAAATTATTATTTTTTAAAAATGAATTACTTATTTATTTATTTAATCTCATTAATAAATTATATTTATCAAAATATAAATTCTTTATTTATCTCTTTATATTTTAATTAAAAATTTTAAATTATTATTGATAAAAAGCTAATTATTATTTTTATCACAAATTTGTTTAATAAATTAAAATATTAATTAGTATATATAAGTAATTTTACTGAATATAATTTAAGTATGTGTTAAAAAATAATATTTAAACTATAAAAATATGTTTAAAGAATATTATAAAAGAAGTTAGAATAAAATTATATTGATATTTATTGACTTTCTTTAAATATAATTCAATTTTTATGAATTTTAAACTAATTTTATAACAGTTTAATCTTAAACTTTTTCTTCGACTAACTGTTCTGATTTTAAAATATTCATCGCTCGACATAAAAATTTTAGAGATATCGCTGGCAAGGGTTATTGGCGCAATGACGACTTGCAATGGCAGCAGACGAAGCAACGACGGTTGCATGTGTTGAGAATTAATTCAAATTTTAAAGTTGTTTAAATTCCTTTAGAATAGGTCTTAGATTATCTTAGAATAAGTCTTATATTATATTTAATCTTATCTTATAAGCTAGATTTAGTGGCTGAAAAATCTATTTAGTTGTTTGTGTTTTGTCTATATAAGGCAATCAAGTTCAATAATAAAAATATGAGAGTGTGTTACGTATTGTTCAATCTTCATCTTATCTCATCTCCTTTATCTTCTTTTCTTTAAATTTCCAACAATCATATACCCCATTTATTCTACTTATCAAAAAAGTGAACATAAAGTATTGAAATGAAACAACATTTTACAACAAAGTCTCATATGACTGTTTTAATGAACTTCGATTCTTGCTGAGGAGCTTCTCCATATCACGTTGACCACTATTTCTGCATATTTGTTTTAACTAATTTTCATCCTTGTTATCTTGAAAAGTACATTATGGGCTCTCTTTTGATGAGAGGTGCGTGCGTTAATTAGGTGGTGATGATTCTTTAATTTCTACTTCTGAATTCTTCATGAGCATGATACATGAGGGGTTAGTGAAAAATGCTTAGCTTCCTGCTTCATTTAAGCTCAGAATAACATGAACCCGGAGAACTTTCGTATTCCTATAAGGGTGGGATTCTATCCCATATCACACACTCCTAGCTCGAGGAGAACTTGCGTAGTATAAGAAAATATACACGAAGCTTGAAGACCTAATCATTAACAGTGTGTTCTAATGAACTTTGCTGGGGCAGAGGAGAGCCACCCCAATCCCTTACACGTGCCTCAGCTCTAAAAACCTGGAATTTCAGCAGTTGTATGTGAATCTTCTGAAGAGCAATGAAGGGAAATGATTGGAAAATAAATAGTTTCTAAAACTTACTTCTTTCTGCCAATTTGCACGTTTAACAATAAAAACTAGAATGATTGTTTCAAGAAAACAACCAAGCAGCATTCCAGTCCATATGCCATTGACACCAAGATGAAACTTGTAACCAAGCAAGCCACCAAGAGGAAGTCCCAAGACATAGTAACAGATGGAGTTGACAAGGGCAACTGAGAACTGCCAGCCTGCACCTACTGCCACTCCTGTGGAGGTGAGCTGAATTATTAGCTAATTATGAAAATTTTAACTTCTTTTGTCTTGAGTTAGAACATAGTTTCCAGTTACCATGGAGCACAAGTTGGATGCTGGTGATTAAGATTATTGCTGCCAGAAAATATCCAAGTTTTGATGCCTCCTCTATTATAGCCTGTTTCCCAGTGAACAATTTTGGAAAGTCTTGCTTTGTTGCCAGAAGCACGATTGTGAATATGGCTCCTAGAATTAGAGAAGTGAAAATAGTGATGATAGTTGAAAATTTTGCTGCGTTAGGATTTCCAGCGCCAAGCTCATTTGATACCCTCACACTGTCAGTAAACATGGACAAATCAGCTTTTTAGTCATCCTGCATTCTAATTTAATTATTAATTTTCTGTTGCTGAATAATTTAATAGTCCAGGATCGGTAAAAAACCTTATTGCTGCATTGAAACCCAAAGTAATCATCAAAGTCCATAGCTGTAAATTCATGCTGCCATTATGAAAAATGCTAGTAAGAATCCGAGAATATATTAAAGATTCATGATGGCCAATAAGAACAATTAGCTTACCAAATGGAAATGGCATCCACTGCAATTTCTGGATTCTTTAACCATCCAACCATGAGAATGATTGCTGTATAGTACCAGAGCTCCAAGCTGTTATCAACGCAAGTAAAATTGTGAAACCCTGAATATGCCGGTATGCTATAGACATAAGGCTCAAACACTAACCATAGCATTATTGCTGATGCAAGTGAAAGCTTTACGAAACCAGCTAACGACTTGAAAGCTGCAAAGGAGAAACCAGTCCAGGCATCTGGGAAAAACCCAGAGACGACATACACCATTTGAGACAAAACCAATAGCCACCATGAGATGTTTGCTGCAATGGCAGCACCAAGTAGACCATAACCCAACTTTGTGACTAGCACCCAATTTGCCAGGACATGAAAACCAAGGGTTGCCATAGAAAGGACCGTCATAACCCACACTTTGGTCTGTGCCTGGAGAAACTTCTGTATAGGGAAGTTGACAGCATAAGCAAACAATTGAGGAAGTACCCACCTGGAGAATTTTCCAGCAAGTTCTGATATCCTTTTGCCTTGATGAAGGTGCTGTAGAATAGGGGATGCAAATACATAAAAGGGTGTTAAAAACAAAGCTGTGACCCCAGTAATAATCCATGATCTCTGCATGTAGATTCCTAGGAGGTTCAGTTGTCCAGCACCAACAGCTTGACCGCATAATGTCTCTAGAGCACTTCCCATTCCTAGCTAATTAAAGGAAAATCACATATTCAGTGGTAGGTCAGCGCCTTGTCAAGAATGATAGCTCAAGCATTATAAGAATGAATGTATAGTAGCGAAGTCTGTGCGTATGAAAATGAGCCAAAATTGGTAATATGCTATATGTGGTTGCATCCGATGCTGTGCAAATACCAATTTACATACTTTCGTAGCTGCTTACCATGATACCGTATGCAAAGCCTTCAATTACATTCTGAACTATAGAGACAGCAGCAAGCTCTACATCTCCTAAACGTCCAACAAAGGCACACGTCACAAAGCCTATGGAGAATTGTGATACTGCAGTCAATATAGCAGGTGTTGCTATTTCCCACACCTTCTTCGATTCATTCACGATTCTTCTTCCCAATTTTTCTCTACCCATAAACTCAGTCACCTGTATTTCTATTCCAAAATGTTGTGCCAGGGTTGCAGACACTTTCGATTCCATCAAAGGACTTTTCTGTTTCCTTCAATCCTATCTGATGCTCAAGCCCCCTCTTCATCAATTATTTCACCCCCTATGCCTTTCTTTCTCTGCATATCTAATGCATATATATTAGTTATATAGGAAGCTCAATCCACACGTACCATGTTCTCTACTTGCAAGAATTACTGCATTCAAGTTTCAACATTCACGTAACACAAAAACCATATGCAGATCTTACCTGATGACTGGGATAACGTAGACAATTAGGAAGTAGGTGTTTTTATTGACTTGGATCCACTAATAAATAAAAACTTATGCAAGGGTTGCCAGAGAATCAAGAGTCAGTAGAAATTTTGACATTCGTTTGTTGATTCATAGCTGCTCACCTTACCAGCCAACGCTTAGACGTGTGCACTTCTAAGCTTTTGCAAGTAGTTGCTAAGCAATTACGCAAATATAAAAAAAAAATAAAGAAAAGAGTAGATAGATAGAAGCAGGTTAGAAAGTTGGCTGGTTGAATTCTATACATCAATAGCTTGAAATTCCCATATTCCAAGCTTGTTGATCCTTTGAGAATCATTAGTTGACCTCTCAAGGTATTAAATTGGATTAACAACCGTACTTTTAGTCACATTATTGATAGTTGAGGGAAATTGCGGTCCAGGAAGAACATCCAATTTGCTTATTTCCTGTACTGGTCTTTACAGAGAGATGTCAGTTGCTTGCAAGAATTCTGATTTTGGACATCAAAAGAAGCAAACTTTTATCAGAAAAGACTTAAAAACTTTTTTTCCCATTTGAGGTTCAAAGTAATAAAGTTGAGTTCAGTTGCACTTCTACACAACTTTCTAATTAGAAACAGCAGGCAAGTGAATGGAAAGAAGCATCAGCAATTCCTAATGTCTCTCACATCATTTGTACTCTTAACCCTTGAATTCATACACCAAAGAATCTTATAAGAGCCAAAACAATCTCCTGTTCCTCCTTCTGTCATCTTGAACCTGCTCCTATCGTAGAGTTAGTTTGAATTACAATTAAACAAAGGGATTTATCGCTTCCACTGCTGAGTCATAATAGCTAATAATTGCACTTTCGTATCTAGAGTTCCTGTTATATCTTTTCACATATTTACCGAGTATGAGTGTAATTATTTAATTGAATTATTTGTTGTATGTTCAAGTTAATATATTGTCTTTCCGTTACAAAGAATAGTACTCCCTCCGATTTATAATAAGTGTCGTTTTACAAAAATGCACACTTATTAAGAAAGCTAATGAAATTATAGATATACCCTTATTAATACTTTCATGAATTGCCTTGAAATTGTGATTTGTGTAATTAAGATGAGAGAGAAATTGTATATTAATAGTAAGAAATTGTGAGAGAAATTGCATATTAAATTGCCTTGAAATTGTGATCTGTGTAATTAAAATGAGAGAGAAATTAAAGGTTAATTTTGGAAGTAAAATTATAAACATGCATACAAAGTCAAGAATGACCTTATTTTGAATAATTAAAATGTATCTAAAACGACACTTATTATGAATTAGAGGGAGTAGTATTGTATTCTTTAAATCGTATTGATTTTCGAGAGAGAGTAATTAATAATGTATCATAGACTTAACGGTAGTACATATCCAATTCTATAGACTTCCGTACGGAACTCTCTAGGCCAAGATTAGCTTCACTGATTATCTTTGCTGTCGAAAAACAATTGTAGTTGTTAGGTTGTACGCGATCTTATCTGAATTGGGCAATGTTGGGTGCGTAACAATTAAAGCCATGTTATCATTTCAGAATGTCATAATTACGGTTTTAAAAAAAGGACTGATTGTATACACTGACTGTCACAAAAGAAATTGTTATTACCATGATTTAAAACTTGTTTAGTTCCACTTTTTTTATTGCTATTGTTTTCTATTTTTCTACCTAATAAATACAAAATTTTGTTTATTTGTTAATATTAATATAGTTATATTTTTATCAATGATAATAATTACATATTAAATAAAATTTAAAAATAAATTATTTTTAATTAAATAAATTTATTTTAATCTCTTATATAATATTATTAATAAATTATTAATAAAATTTATTTTATTAAAATAAAAAATTTAAAAATTAACTTTTTATTTTTAAATTAATATTTATTTTAAATATATTTTAATTATTTAAAAATTAATTTAAAATTTGTATATTTTGAAGATATTTTAAATTTTAAATATAATTAACTTTAATTACAAAAATTAAAAATTTATTAAGTAAA
>JAOTBA010000005.1:24545886-24570625 GCA_025629845.1 Erythroxylum squamatum
TTCTCTCTGAGGAGCTTATTCAGCTCTGGTTAGGAGCAAATCTGCTCTGGATATACTGTAGTGCCTAGCACATTACAGATATATAAATAATATAGCAAAACTCAGTTTTCTGAGCTTAGAGTTCTAACATCTTATGATTAGATGTAGATATACCAGGCAAGTTTGGGGCCTGATGCACATTATTCTCAACATGGACAGACTAGTAGATTCTCGGAGTGAAACTATTGCTTGGTTGGGGAAACTTGGAGTGCATAATGCAGTTGATCTCAAAGCCATCAAGTTAAGCTGGGCAACTTTGGTGTATTACATTTGGAAGGAACGTAATTGCAAAATTTTTAAACAACAAAGCCGAAGCATTGAATTGATTTTTTAGCACATTTTCCTCCATTGCAGATTGGCCATGTTAGCAAGAGGAATAGCAACAAGTCTGTTAAGTTGTATGAAGAGAAGATGGGGATTGGAGTAATACGGATTTATGTGATCTCATAAGTATCCCTTAGATTTCAAGATGTAGATGATTACTAGGAACCATAACTCTATGTAATCTAGACCTTTTGGACTTTAGAATGTAAATATATTTAATCAATGAAATCTTTAATTTTTGAAAAAAAAATCTAGAAGGTCAAAGATTCTAATTCTCTAACACTTCCTTGGTATTGATGTGGCATATTTGACACAAGAGATTTTTATATCTCAACAAAGGTATGTGATTTATCTCTTGAGGGAACCAAGAAAGGTTAGATGTAAATTGGTCTCTACCCCAGTGGACCTAAATCATATGATTGGTGAAGTGAAAGAAGCACCAACTATTGATAGAAAGAATTACTAAAGGCTAGTAGGCATGCTCATATACCATACTTACACTCGACCTAATATAGCATACTCAGCGAGTATAGTTAGTTCATGCATGGTCCAAAAGAGTCGTATTCATAAACTGCATGTAAGATATTGCATTACTTGAAAGGAAATTTTGGAAATGGAATTATGTTTATTAGGAATTATCTTCTTTCACTAAAAGCTTATGTTGATTGAACGATATAGGATCAAAGATCAACCATAAGTTATTGTTCTTTCTTTGGATTTGGTAACTTGTAGAAGCAAGAAAAAAATGTTGTGGTTGGATCTTTATAAGAATCTTAGTTTAAAGAAATTGATCAAGGCATGTGCAAGTTGTTACTGTTGACGGTTATTTTAGATGACTTTGCAATGTTGATATTGCAAAATGTTTTTTTTTCCTCTATTTGTTTTGGTAAACGTAATGAAAAGTTAACCCTTTTCTACCTATTGCCTCTTACAATGCACTCTAGTGATGTATCTTTATAGTAGGTACTTGATGGAGAGCTAAAAGTCGAACTATCTAACTATTTGAATGGTAATCCAATTTTTGCCTAAATAGATGTAAAGCATAAAATTTAGGTGATTGATTAGTCTCACATTCCAAGAGGTATTGATGGGTGCATTAGTGCTTGTAGTTATATATGGGAGTGTTATTTAGATTTTTTATTATGACCTAAAAATGTATAATTTTGTAGTAACTTTTTGCTATTGCTGGAATATTGGTATTAATTTTAAAATGTATACAGGAGGTATTTGAACCAATTGAAGTTACAAAAGGTCTTTGGATTATACCTGAGTGGAGATCTACCCCGGTATGGCCATCATCAATTTTTTACTTTGAAGGTTTTATTTTTATATTTTGGTAAGTAATGTAAATTGTGTTAAACAAACAACTTAGGTTTAAAAGACCAAGATAGCCTTAGAGACAACAGTACATAAATCGGCAATTACAACTTAAAATATGTAGAAATAGAGAATGTATTTGTCGGTAAATCAAGAAAGTTAATATTTGGTCGTTAAGAACTCCAATAAAGTAAGAAAGTCAAATCCTAGATTTAGGAAAGATTAAATCAGCACCTAAGTAGTAGGGTACAACAGATTGTTAGAGATTCTAGGGTTTTTCATATTTGTTTTTCTATTTAAGTTTTATTGGTTGATTGATTGAAAGAATAAGAATGAATTTTAGTTCTGGCTTTTATCAAGTTTTATCTACATGGTATCAGAGCCTTAAGATTTGACCATGAATTTTAAGGCATGCATGGTTGGTTTTGGTTCAACATCTTAGGATGCTAGCAACAATGCAGTGTCATTGGGAGGAGGTAGTGCGCTTGCACAAATTAAATGGCAAGAGTTACCTTGAATGGTCCCAATCCATGTGTTTGGTGATCGACAGCAAAGGGAATCTTGAATGGTCTCAAAGATGTTCTTCATATTCCCATCCTGTCATACAATCTCTTGTCTACGAGTAAAATCACTCTTGATTATGATTTTTGAATTATTTTTTGGCCTTTTTGTTGTGAATTTTAGGATTTAACCTTAGGGAGGATGATAGGGGATGCTAAATAGATTGTTGACCTATATGTTTTTCAAAAAGGACAGACCTTTGGAAGGCAAGTCATACATACTTGTTTAATTCTATTTTCTAATAATAATGAAATTTGTTATGACATTGTCCAATTGGCCATCCCAATTTCAATATTTAAGTCATTTGTGTCCTAGGTTATTCATAAATAAAAATCCTTCAATGTTTTAGTATGAATCTTGTGAATTAGCAAAACATCATCATGCAGTTTTTCCACATCAACCAAACAAAACTTCACAACCATTTACCATGAGTGCAAGAATTGAAATTTGATCAGCTTTGGATAAAAGAATTAGATCATCTGCAAATCCTCAACTTTTTGCATCTAGAATGAATCTGAAATGTTGAGTTCTCTCCACAATTCTACTAAGAGTCCTATTGAACACCTCCTTTACCAAAGCAAAGAGATAGGGTGAGATTGGATCGCCTTGCCAAATCCTTTTGCAACTCTTAAATGACTTACTAGGTTTTCCATTCACCAGGACTTTAAAGGAAGAAGTAGAAATGCACTGTGAGATCCATTGTATAAATATATCAGGAAATTCCAAATCACGTAAAGTGCTTAAGATGAAATTCCAATCCACACTATCAAAGAGGGTAAGCTGTGGTAAAGTTGCTTCTTTGTGACCATAAGATCACAGGTTCAAGTCACAGAAACAATGTTTTTGTAAAATTACAAAGGGAAGGTTGCGTACATTATGACTCTCTCTAGACTCCGACAAAGCGAGGAGCCTTGTGCACTGAGTACATTGACTTACTATCATAGGCTTTTTTCAAGTCCACTTTCAGCAGGTAGTTCTTGCTACTCCTCTATTGGGCATAAGTTTTACCCAATTCTTAAAGTAGCAATATGTTATCTCGCATGATCCTACCTAGAATATAAGCCCTTTATGACACATCAATGTATTTGTTGAGATCCAATTTGAATCTTTGAGCCACTATCTTTGCAATAATTTTATCCACAATGTTGCAACAACATATAGGTCAATAATCAGAGAAAGAAAACAGCTCACCAACATTAGGAATGAGAGTTATGAAGATGTTGTTAATCTCTGACAGAAGCCTCCCTTTATTAAACAATTCAAGAACAACATTGTTGACTAATGTTTAGTGAGATTCTAGGACTCGTAGAAGAAGTAAGGGTTAAAGTCATCAGGTCTAGGAGCTTTGTGGGGATTGAGAGATCTTAAAGAATCTCAATTTCTTGTATGGTGATAGGTCTGCTAAGAGAATCAACTTCATATGGAGTAATTCTCTCTCTCATGATTTCTTTCATTAGTATGCAAGAGGAATTAGCATTTATAGAAGTATTCATTAACTTAGAGAAGTAGTCATGAGCACCTTGCAACAATGAGGATTGAGTATCTAGACTCTAATTATTGTGTTGCAGGGAAACAATCCTTTTGTTACTCTTCCTAGAAACCACAACTCTTTGAAAATAGGAAGTGTTTTTGTCACCAAATTTCATCCATTGCAATCTTGATCTTTGTCTCATAAGTGAGTATCAAATAAGAGAGCCTTAGCAAAATGCTACATAGCTATCCGTTCTTTTATTAGAAGAGATTCCAAAGAGGGATTCACTTGAAGCTCAATTTGGATATTTTTTGAAGCATCTCTAGTAGTCTTGAGAAGATGATGAGTGTTTCCTACATTAGACTGACAGAGGATCTTTAATTCCTTCTTTAAAAGCCCAATTTTCCTACAATATATATTGGTGAGAACCACTGATGTTGGTCTTCAAGGCATTCAAAATACATCCATCAAATTCATGTAAATTAGCGAGGAAGTTATTAAATCTAAAAGAGTTGCTAGTAGAAAAATGAGTCACAATGGAAACGTGATCTAAAAGACTATAATTTGTGAAGTAGGAGAAGCTGTTTGGGAAGGCAGAGAACCAAACATATTCCCCTGAACTGCTATCAAGCTTCTTCCTAATCAAATTAACTCCACTTTTTTGTTGCACGAAGTGTAAAAGCATCTACTAGATGGAATGTCAATAAGTTGAATATTAGCTAGGCATTGTCTGAGATCCAAGCATGGATTGCCAATCAAGCTAATACCGTCTGGTTCATTTGTGCTCAGAAAAGCATGATTTTAACTCCACTCCTGAAGTTGTTTTCTTCCTATTATATCTCTTTTTAGTTATAGATTTGTTTTCTCAAAGTTAAGGATTTCATTGATATAATATATATACAATCTAGAGTACAAAAGGTCGAGGATAAACCAAAAGGTCACAGAGTTGTGGTTCCTAGCAGTCATCTACATCTTGAGGTCTCATGGGTACTTATGAGACCACATAAACTAGTATTATTGCAATCTCCATCTTCTCTTCATACTACTAGACAGATTTGCTGCTATTCCTCTTGCTAACATGGCCAATCTGCAATGTAGGAAAATGTCCTGAAAAACCGTTTCATTGCTTCGACTTTGTTCTCTAAAAATTCTACAATTTCACTCCTTCCAAATATAGTACACCAAGGCTGCCCAACTTAATTGCTTTGAGATTAGTTGCATTATGCACTCTAAGTTTCCCAACCAATCAATAGTTTTAGTCCAAGAGTCCATTGATCTATCCATGTTGTGAATAATCTGCATTCGGCCCTAGACTTGCCTGGTATATCTGCATCTAATCATAAAATGTTCTAGATTTTTCAGTTCCGTATTACATAACTCACAATGCAATGTGTTAATGGAGAACTTGATCCTGTCCCTCGTAAGCAAGCTTTCATTGATTCCCATCCATAAGATAAATGAATGAGCTAGATGGATGTCACCGTCCCGTACTAACTTGGTTCACTCTAGCCTTGTGTTCTGCGTAGTTTGGAAAAGTGTTTTGCATGCTTTTGTGCTAAACTTCCTTGATTTATTTGCTAGCCTCTGAATTTCCTCGTGTTCTCCCTCTTGGCATCTAGGCAACTCTTCCATTATGAGCCTGACACTTCTATTATTATGGAATGACCATTGTCATTAATTGTTTCTCATTAATACACTCAGTTTAGTTTCTGGATTCACCACCAATCTCAAGGGTTGTATCTCTTTCTAGTGATAGGTTGCTCCTGCTGATGATGACAATAGTGGAATGAGGTTAACACAGCCATATGCTTTAATAGAATAAGTAGATCCATCTGCTAAAGTGACATGGTGAGGGAATAAATGTTTCTGGAAGGTAGAAAAAAATTAGAATTACTTGTCATGTGATCTAAGACACCATAATCAATGACCCATTGGGATGAAGAAGAGAGACGTGTAGTTTTATTACCTGAATTAGCAATAACAGAGATACGGTGAGATGAATTTTTTAATGCTTCTTAGTACTAAGTGAATTTAGCAAAGTCATTTGCAATTGTGATCGTCTTCTCAGCGGATGAGCTAGGTGGTGCAGCTACAACAAGAGCTGAATGGGTTTCTTGATTTTTCTTTTGTAGTTTTCAACCAGTGTGTGTGCTATGATTGGGTTCATGAAGTTATCAATAGATGATTCCTTCGAAATCTTGATTCCAATTTCTTGTTCCTTCTTTGTTAGCTTTTCTAGGATGATTTTCCATGTACATATCCAATGTATTGACTCATAAAAACACTAGAGGTCTGAGTGGTAAGAGCTACAAATGCATTGTTGTATGAACGGAGTATTCGAGTAAAGATCTCATGGAGGGAGGAAAATGGTGACCCAAGAAAAACACAAAGTTTTGCTCTCCTGGGCAGAAATTCAAAAGATTGATGAAGAAGAAGAGACCAAAGCTAAGTGCTTTTGGCTTTGATACCATATAAGAGAATATATTGTATTTCTTCTGATTTATGAATCTACAGAGTTAGGGATATATATAAATTTTATAAGGCTAATTAGGAAATGTAATCCCTATGACCAAGGGATTATAATTCCTGTAATCAATTCATAATTCTTACATCAGTTTGTACCTAAATCAAACAAACGAAATAAGAGTAGTCGATCATTTTGGAAAACCAAGAGAAATGAAGGTGATACAAATTAGGGATTCAATGTAGAAGAGAAGTCAAAACAAGTTTTATTGGAAATTGTTTTAGTGAATAAGATTTTCTTTTTCGTCTCGTCCCAAGACCTTATAACCAATGTACATATTGTGTAATAGTGCACGTGCATGTTTGTGTTGTGTTGTTTAATGGTGTGAGCTTGCATTCATCACATTTTAAGCACACATGACCTTCTATTTAACAATATTTCGGATATGGTATGGTAGAGATCTAAACTTGTGATTACGGAGTCAAGAATTAAAAGCTTAGTGCTTACAGGATACTCAGGCAACAAACATATTTATAAATCCTGGATTAGCATTTGGAACTGGGGAGCACCCTACTACCAAGTTGTGTCTCTTGTTTCTTAAAAGCGTGATAAAGGAAGGAGACACTTTCTTAGACTATGGCATTGGTTCTGGTATTCTTGCAATTGCAGCACTTAAGGTAACAAACCTTTTGATTTAGTGGAAAGGCATCTCTCACATTTTGATGCATTCATTACATATTTAATATTTTATGTTGTAGAGCAACTAGCTTACTTCACCTCTTAAATGTTGAACAATTTCATTGCTTACTTCTTTGACCATTTTATGAAACTGACTTTTTGAGTGTTTCTTATGATATCACATTCTTTATCACAACTCTCTGTTTTGATTGCCTAAAACATTAGGAATGTGGTTATTGTGCTCATAATAAGGTACTTCTTATCACCTAAAAAGTGATTTAAAATTTTTAATAAATATGCAACAATTACATAAGTATAATATTTAAAAATAGCAAGAAAGAGAGATTGCAAATCGGTTTTATAGTGGTTTGCTAACAAACCTTACTTATATCCACTCCCCAAGACTCACATGGGATTCAACTATCTTTTTCTTTCAACTAATCATTGAAGGTCCATACAAGTCTCTTTTTTTGCCCTAGGTAAAAATGAACTCTTATTATCTTCTTTGATAGTGAAGAAATACTGATCTCCTTGAATCCTATAGTGTAGTAGAATCAACCTCTAAGTAAAGTTTGTAACTTGAATAATTCATATTTGTTCACTTTAATGCTCTAAGACTTAATGATGGGAATGAATGGGCCGTTAAAACAAGCTCCCACAAGTTGATGTCTTCAGTTAAAACATGCAAATAATCATTTCCAACAAAGAATTTTGATTAATTCTTTAATCATCTTGGCTGGATGAAAATAATGATGCACCTAAGTATGTCATGATGACCTTTGCTAATTGGATTAAAATTCCAATTATTATGTGCTAAAAATAGCAACGTAATTCTACTATTTAAACAGTTGAACATTAATGAAAGAGGACAAGCAAGAAATTGAAAATTTGTGAAAGCGACAATCTTATTATCACACTTACATTAAACGTAAGACTACAATTAGGTTTATATACATAAAACCTATATGGTATATATATATTGGAAAAATACACTTTTACCTTAATTATACCTAATAACTAACACTGCCCCTCAAGTTGGTGCAAAAATATTACATATGCCCAACTTGCATACTATGGTATGAAAAGCTCGACTATTGAGTCCTTTTATGAAAACATCAGCTAGTTATCTTTCTAATGTTACGTGGAACAAGCTTAAGATACCATCAGTTAACTTTTCTTTGACGAAATGTCGACCAATTTCGATGTGCTTCATCGGTCATGTTGAATAGGATTCTGATTGCAACTTTGTTATCACAATACAAAGATAACCTATCTTCTCCAACCAACTTCGACTTTGCTAGCAACTTTTGTAGCCATAAAAGTTCACAGACATCTTGAGCCATATCTCTGTATTCTGCTTATGCTCTTGTTCTTGCAACCACACTATTTCTTGCTTCTCCAAATGACCAAGTTACCTCCCACAAGTGTGCAATAACCAGCAGTGGATCTTCTGTCATCTAGAGATCCAACTCAATCTGCATCTGTAAAGGCTTCAATTCGAAGATGGCCATAGTTAAAAAAAACAGACCTTTTCCTGGGGCTGACTTTAAATATCACAAAATGCGAAAGATAGCCTGCTGATGAGATTCTCTAAGATCATGCATAAACTGGCTCACCAAGCTAACTACATAAGCAATATCTGGTCTGGTGTAAGAAAGATAGATAAGCCTACCAACCAATCTCTTATATCTGCCTTTATCAACTAATTCTTCAGTTCTTACTTACAGTTTATGATTGCTTTTAATGGGTGATTCTGCTGGTTTACATCCCAATATATCAGTTTCATCCAAAAGATCGATAATGTATTTCCACTAAGAAATGAAGATTCTTTTTGTTGATCTTGCAACTTCAATTCCCAAGAAGTATTGTAATTTACCAAGATCCTTGATCTCAAACTCTTGAGCCAAGAGTTTCTTTAGCTGAGTCATTTCTCCTTTATCATCTCCTGTCATCACCATATCATCAACATAAACAATAAGAAGAGTGATCTTACCCTTGTAGTGTCTCATTAAGAGGGTATGATCAGTATTGCTCCGTTGATACCCAAAAGAGATCATGACTTTGCTTAATCTATCAAACCAAGCTTTGGGAGATTGTTTCAACCCATACAAGACTTTCTTCAGTATGCACGCCTTTCTTTGATTTCTCTCATTATCAAACCTAAGAGGAATCTCCATATAAACTTCTTCCAGTTCTCTATGTAGGAATGCATTTTTCACATCAAATTGCTACAAATCCCAATCCAAGTTAGTTGCATATGATAGTAAGATTCTGATTGTGTTCATTTTTGCACTAGGTGCAAATGTCTCCTAATAATCAACTCCATAAGTCTAAGTGAATCCCTTTGCCACTAATCTGGCTTTGAATCTTTCAATCGAACCATGAACTTTGTGTTTTATTGTGAACAGCCACTTGCAACCAACTAGCTTCTTGCTTAGAGAAGTAACTAGTTCCCAGGTTTCATTTTTAGCGAGAGCTTTCATTTATTCTACCATAGCTTCTTACCGTTTTGGATCTATGATAGCTTCCCGCCAATCCTGTGGAATAGACATAAAAGAAACAAACAAGGCAAAGGCTTTATAGGAGGTAGACAAGGAATTATAAGAGACAAAGTTAGTAATAGAATGTTTTGTTCACGACCTTACCCTTTTTCTTTGAACAATGGGTAAATTTAAATCAGAATCAAAAGATAACTTACCCGATGATTCTTGCTGGGTAGGAAGCATAATGGCTTCTTTAGACCTATTCTTCCTCGAGTATCTCAACAAATTAGGTCTATCTAAACATCCAACAACATTCTCCCCCTGAACTTCATCAATTTTCTCATTTGCCTCCTGAGCATTAATCTCCTCATCCTCCCCCTGAACAAGATCATGAAGTACCACAGGCACCCCTTCTTCATTACTCTCCCCCTGAAGAGGTGACTGTGTAGTACCAAAGTAAGGCTCAGACTCTCGAAAGGTAACATCCATATTGACATAAAACTTCCTATAAAGCATACACACCCAAAAACCTTCGGTGGAACAACATAGCCATGTTTCCTAGTTAATACTTCTACAGGAGTCCTTAATTGGAGAGTTTTGAGAGGCATTCTATTACTAAGATAGGCTGCCACTAGTATAGCATCTCCCCAGTATGGCTTTGGAACATTCATAGTAAACGTAAGTACCATTTTTCATAGTAAACTTCCAACAAATGTCTATTTTTCCGTTCAGTTACCTCATTTTGGGCACTAGTATAAGGACAACTAGCTTGATGAACTATCCCATGACACTCGAAATAAGTATCAAACTTGCTATCCTTGTATTCCGTCCCATTATTAGTTTGGAAGACTTTTATCTTAGCATAAAACTGAAAAGATTGAAAGCAGGAGAAAACATCACTTTCTGCTTTATTCAAATACACCCAAGTCATTCTAGTGGAACAATCAATGAAAGTAACAAACCATCGATTTCCAGACAAAGAAGCAGTTTGTGTAGGACCCCAAACATTAGAATGAATAAGTATAAAAGGAGCAATGGCTATAAGTGATAGTTTTTAGTATGCTTAGCATACTCACAAGCATCACAAGATAAAGAATCAAACCGAGTTCTAGAAAATAAACTAGGATATAGTTTTAGATGGATGCCCTAACCGCCTATGCTCTCTACCATTGCCAATCCTCCTCCCTATTTGAAGATCCTGAAAGATACAACAATTAGGAAAAAATTCAACCTTACAGTTCAGAGCCTTGGTGATAGCACTAACAGATAAAAGATTGACAGGGAATTGAGAAACATGAAGAACAGAAGACAACTTAATATTAGGAGTAGAGACAATAGAACCTGTCCCAGAAATAGGAGTTAAAGACCCATCAACCACCCTAACACTATCTCTTTTTAGACAAGGAGAGTAGTTAAGAAAGCCTTTAGAAATGCCTGCCGTATGTCTATTTGCACCAGAATCAATAATCCATGAATCAAGTTGACCAAAAGTGTTACTTGACTTGACAAAATTGGAGGTAGCACTGGAGGAAGAGTTGAGCTGTGACAGTAGACGCCTGAAATGATGAATTTCTTTAGAAGAGAGACTGTCAACTGAAGCGAACTCCTTGGATGATTCGACTATTTCTAACATATTTGCTTGAGCCCTTGTAGGGTTGGCTCGTTTTCCCCCTCGGCCCCTAGCAAGTCTCCTATGCAACTTCCAGCAAGTTTCTTTTGTATGCCTTGCCTTTTCACTTTAATCACAGTGCAAATGGTCTTTATCAATCATGATCCTTGTCGACAGTGGCAGCACCCACAACTTTGTGGATTTCCAACTAGCCTCCTATTAACCAAAGCCTCTCCAGCTACGATAACTATGACTGATGGAAGAAGGATAACTATGCATGACAAATGCAATCAATGTCACTGGAGTATGCAAGGTAGCAAGTTTGTGTTCGACTTGAGAGTGTTTGAACTAGGGGGACTATGACCTCATCTTTGGGGTAGATTTGATGAAGGCTCTCCAATCACCTTTGATTTTGATGAGAATAAGATGAAGATAAAGGAGGATAAGGAACTAGAGCTCAAAGGGCTTGGTGAGAAAACTACTGTTAAGCTTATTATTGCCAAGACCATCAATAAGCTACTGCTTAATGGATGGAGGGGAGTTACATGTAGAATTTTCCTAATCACCCTCAACCAACCAACAACCCTAAACTAGAAACAAAAAAACTACACAGACACCCCTAGAGGTACAACAATTGTTGGAGTCCTATGTTGATGTTTGTTGGAGTCCTATGTTGATGTCTTCCCCCCTAGATCTCATGACCACTTCATACCTTTAAAGCAACTTTAATCTAGCAAGTGCACTAGAATTATAGTATAGCAGTATAAATATTGTTCCCACGAGGATTGATCATGAATACTCAAAATCACACCTTTAACTAGTATTCAAGTTGTCGATTATGAAGTTATTGACTTAAAATTAATAACTATACAAAAATACTTAAAGAAATAATTAATTCACTAAAAGCGTACCAAAGTTCAGCTTTCCCTTGTCCCCTCTACCATGAAAAGCTCTAAACATACTTTCTTCACATGAATTTGTGTAGTTTCCTCCAACAAAGTCCGTCATATTTTAAGTTCTAACTAATTATCTAGACCAATTTCTGACATCAAACACCCAGTTTTTAGGTCATTTAATCAATCAAAAACCATCTAGATGCATTAAAAATCAATGAAACTCATGTAATATCACCACTAAAAATATCCAAGAGTCCAACATTTCAGGTTATCTTAGAAATTCTAGTTGTGCTTTATCAAGATCTAATAAAAGATGCCAGTTATTCTCTGTGTATGTAAAATGTTAGACTTGTGTTATGGGTAAAATTAGAGTTTTCTCCCAATGAGAGTCTCCCGTTAGTCGACCTTAACCCAAACCTTACTGATATTTTCGCACCACCTCCGATCCACCCACATCCTTCTCCATATCCGATAACCTTTGCCCATATTTCTCTACTCCACCCTACATTCACGCCGACCGCCTTCAATTTGCAACACCCTCCTCTAGCTAACCCGGGAGCTATCCTCTCTTTTGTCAACAACTAACCCGGAACCATCTTCGAACCACTCACATTCTTCCCCACTTCCGACAACCTCAACCCAGTTTTTCCTCTAATCGACATTCACCATTCTTCTTAAGGCCGACCACTTTCGATGCACAACCCACTTTCCCAACTAACCTGACAACATCGACCCACATTTTCTTCGATAACCTTTTCTTCGACTGCCCCTTCTTCTTCGACAGTTTCCTATTTTGCTTTCACCCTGTTTCTTTGCCATCCACCTTTTCCTTCTTCCATCCCCCCTGTATCTTTTCGCCTTGCCATCACCTTTCTCGTTTCCCTGCTCTTTCGACCATCCTCAACACTACTCCTGATCACCCATCCGATAGATTGTCCTTGTAATTATGGCTTTGGCCACTCACACAACCAACCTTCCTAATACTCCTGCTACTATGGACCCAAATATCACCGACTTCCCACCTTTAGGGAAAGCACCATTCAAGACTCAGCAGGGACTGGAAAAGGCGAAGCCCACATGGAGCTCGATAATTGGAGATTCTGGAAATCTAGGTCAACTTTGATTTGTGGAGACCGAAGGGAACAAACCGATCCAAGCGCCGATTGAGGTGCTACAATAAGGTGCTCAGAAGTGGCGAGAGACTATATGCTTGGCAGGAACTGGAGAACATTAGCCATCTCCTGAGTTTGCCATGGATGGTTTGCAGTGATTATAATTCTATTCTCAAGTTCGAAGAAGCAAGGAGTGGGAGAAGTTGGAACCAAGTTGGTAATTCTTATACTTTTATTAATAAGCATTCGGGGGATTTCTGAAAAAATTGGACTGATGTATGGTTAATGGCAAGTGGATAGAGACCTACCCAACAAGCAGCTTTTTGTTTGATGATCCAACCGTATCAGATCATAGTCCAATAGTAGTCGAGCAGCTAACAGGTGATATGAAGAGGAAGACCCCATTTAGGATCTTCAATCACTTGATGAACAATCCTAACTTCAGAAACATACTCATCGAGGAAATGCGGGGACCATTCCTGGATCAAAAGGATATTAGATCACCATGAGACTCAGAGCCTTGCAGAACTGACTGAAATTGCTCAGCAGGAAAAGAGTCTAACCAGACATGAAAGCTTAAACTGATGCTCTGGAGGAGCTAAAGCAATGTCAAAAGAGAATATTGGGTAGACTAGAAGATTTGCAACTAAGAACACAGGAAGCTGCACTGGTGGAAAAATATAATCAAATGCTGAATAGTACCAATATTCTATTAAGGCAGAAACCTTGAATGCTCTGGATGAAGGAGGGTGAGAGATGTACTAAGTATTTTATAAGCTCAATTTCAGCTAGGAGGAATAAGAACTCTATCTGAATGCTGGAAGATGACATGGGCCGGACCTATGAGGACATCGAAAGTAAGAAGAGGGTTGCCTTAGAGTACTTTACTCGACAATTTGGGACTGTAATGCCACTAAGAGCTATACTCGTAGAGTTTCTAGTAGGGTTTAAACAACTTGATGAAGACGGCAAGGTGGCATTGGTAAGAGATATAAGAAGGAAAGAAATCAAAAATGCTATTTTGTCAACGAACCCCAACAAAGCCCTAGGACCGGATGGTTATAATGGGACATTCTTTCAAAAACATTGAGATATTATAGGAGAAGAAGTGGTAACAGAAGTGGATGAGTTCTATAAGAGAGGAGCAATCCTCAAGGAATGGAATAAAATGTTTATCTACCTTATCCCCAAACAGAGTAATGCAAGAAAGATGGAACAATTCAAGCCCATAGCTTGCTGTAATTTTCTTTATAAAACCATCACAAAGATCCTAGCAAATAGACTGAGAGTGAGCCTGGGGAAGTTAATCAGCCCTGAACAGAATGCTTTCATCAAAGGGAAATCAGTGGGAACAAATATCCTACTATGCCAGGAACTATTAGAGGGCTATCACTCTAAGAGGAGAATGAGGAATTGTACCATAAAGATGGACCTTGCAAAGGCCTATGACTCAATCAACTGGAGCTTTCATTTTACTATATTGGAGGCAGTTGACTATCCTCCGCTGTTTAGAAAATGGGTTGAGGAATGTGTAACCATTGCTTCTATGACAATCTTAGTAGACGGGGAACCTACAAACCTGATCAAAGCAAGGAGGGACTTGAGGCAAGGGGATCCTTCATCCCCTTACCTGTTTGTCCTATACATGGAGGTGTTGTCAACTCTCCTTGTGAATACCATACGGCAGCACCCAGAGTTCCAATTCTATGGTAGATGTAAAGTATGAAGCTCACACACCTAGCTTTTGCAGATGACCTTCTATTGTTTTGCAAGGCTGAGAAAAATTAAATCGATATACTCATGCAAGCAATGAAGGAATTCCAAGCGATTTCAGGTTTAAGGAGCAACCCTCTGAAGAGTTGTTTCTACTTATTTTGCAACTCACGTGGAGAGGTAGCTTCTATAGCTATTGAGACAGGCTTAACAAAAGGGCGTCTACCCTTCAAATACTTAGGAGTACCAATTTCTCAAAGAAGAATCAGTGTTGTGGATTGCAAACCTTTGTTGGACTTAATTTAGGGCAGAATCAACCAATGGAGCAATCAGTTCCTTAGTTATGGAGGCAGGCTACAACTAATTTAGACAATACTGAGCAATCTCACCACTTATTGGATCAACCATTTATCCATTCCCAAAAGTATCCTTAAGGAAATTGACAGGAGACTTAGGGACTTCTTGTGGAACGGCTCAGACCAAGGCAGAATCAAAGCAAAGATCAGTTGGGACAAAATTTGTAGACCTAAGCAACAGGGAGGATTGGGCATCCATTCTATAAGGATGATACATAGGGTGAGTAGGAGGTGGAATTTGTGGTGGTTGTGCTACAAAAAGGGTGATTTATGGGTGAAATGGATACACAATGTTTTCATAAAGCATAAGATACAGTATCTGGATTCCACAGTCAAGACAGGATATGTCAAGCACTCTCAAGGAAATTCTAGAGACTAGACAATGAACGCAAAATCAGGTGTTCCACAGGATTGGGAATGGAGAAATCACGTCTTTTTGGTATGATAATTGGCAATGTAAAGGTCCCCTATATAAGGTGGAGGAGGTACAGGCCTTGAAATTGATGGTGAATTCAGCAACTAAAGTAAGTATGCTTAGTTGAATTAATTAGTAGATATAGCCCCTCCATAATAGTAGAAGTGCCAGCCTCATCATGGAAGAGTTGCCTCGATGTTAGGAAGGAGAGCAGGATGAAATTCAGTGGCTAGTAGATAAATCAAGGAAGTTCAACACAAAAGCCTGCAAAATACTGTTACAGGTTACACAGAGCACAAGGTAGGAGTGGGCAGCCTTAGGATGGGACAGTGATCTTAATCCAGCTCACTCATTCATCTTATGGATGGGAATCAATGGAGGGTTGCTTACAAGGGATAAGATCAGGTTCTACATTAGCAATTTGAACTGTGAGTTATGTAATATTGAACTGGAAAGTTTGTAACACCTTATGATTAGATGCAGGTATACCAGACAAGTCTGGGGTCGGATGCAGATTATTCTAAACATGGCCTGACCAATGGATTCTTGGGGTGAAACTATTGCTTGGCTGGGGAAACTTAGAGTGCATAATCCGGTTGATCTCAAAGCCATCAAGTTAAGTTGGGTAGCCTTGGTGTACTATATATGGAACGAATGTAATTGCAGAGTATTCTAACTAGAAAGTAGAAATAGTGACATGGTTTTTCAGGCCATTTTCCTACACTGCAGATTGGCCATGTTAGCCAGAGAAATAGCTTCAAACCTGACAAGTAGCATGAAGAGCAGATGGAGATTGGAGTAATACTATTCTAAGTGGTCTCACAAGTTTCTCTTCGATTTCAAGATGTAGACGATTACTAGGAACCGCATATAGCATGAAGAGCAGATGGGGATTGGAGTAATACTGGTCTAAGTGGTCTCACAAGTTTCCTTCGATTTCAAGATGTAGACGATTACTAAGAACTGCATATCTCTGTAATCTAGATATTTTGGATTATACTAGTTTTTTTGTCCTCTAGATAGTATATATTTTTTTAATGAAATCTATTAATTTTTGAAAAAAAAATCTAATAATCAATTCATCTAAGAATTTCATACATGTATCAATTAAGGTCCATGTTTCAGGTTGCTTTAATGAACATCATACATAAAAATCAAAGAAGAATTAAAAACAAAATAAAGCATAAATTCATGTATTGAAAGATAACAATTAAACAATCAAATCATGGTATAATAAGGTTCAATTCAGCCTCCCTCTGACACTAAAAACAAATTAAGCTAACATGTTTGTAAACAAAAACACAACTGGTAATAAATTCAGACAAATCATAATGGAAATAATATAAAGAAAAAACTCGTCACTAGGTTAATCCCCTCCTCCCAACCTTCTCTCTTGAGTGCAGGTTATTCTCTCTGATATGTGACAACTCCTTTTTATACTACAAAATTCTTAGCGTCCTTGCCCTATTTTGATTAGGAAGATTTTTTTCTCAATTTAGATGACTTTTGTATGCCTATTATGAAGTTCTTATGCATATAGAATTGGTATTTGACGATATCTCTTCAATCCTTCCTTTTTTAACTCCAAAATTCCTATATTTCAGCAAGACTTCTGCAAAATAAAATAGAACAAATTAAGCAACAAATTAGAAGTCTAAATTAACAAAATAGGGCACAAATTTACGCTAGAATAGAGAAAACATACTAAATATTACTGCAAAATTTTTAGGCATCAAACTACCCCCAAACTTAGAGTTTGTTTGTCCTCGAGTAAACAAAAGAATTACAAAATGTATAAACTTCTTCCAAATTCTCAGAAATTGCATTAGTAATATAACCCAAAGACTACAAGATATTGCAACAATTTTTTTGTACAAACAAAAACCATGTCTTCTTCTCATCCTCTTGATCATGTTTACCCATTTAAGCTACTACTCAGTTTCCTGGATAGGGTTATGCAAACCAGCTAGATGCAAGGCAAATTGCCAATCTAATTCCATAGGCTTGCTTTTTGCACCAATCTCTTGGGGTGAAAGCATTATTCAGGCCGGCCCGATTACCCGGCCCGGCCCGAATTAATTCGGGTAAGTAAATGCTAAATTTCGGATAATTCGGGCCGGCCCGGGTATTACCCGAATTATTTTCGGGCCGGGACGGGTAACTCCGAAAAAATTCGGGCCGACCCGATTACCCGAATTAGGTTTAAAAGAATTATGAAATAGGGTAATTAGGTAAATTCGGGTAAATCGGGCCGGGATAATTCGGATAATTCGGGTAAATCGAGTCGGGTAAATAGGTAATTCAAGTAAATCGAGCCGAGTAAGTTCGGGTAATTGAAAGTTCGGATTCGGGCCGGATAAGATGGAAAAAATTTCGGGTAATTCAGGCCGGACCCGAACAGTTAAAATTAGGCCCGAATTACCCAAATGCTCACCCCTATCCAGAGCACAGAGACTGAAATTTTGTGTACCTCTCATGACTGTGGTACAATATTTTTTGTCCTGGAACGGAAACAAAACACAAAAGAAAATTACCACTTTACCCTCCCATTTTAACGCATCCAATGTATCGAAACCTACCTCCCTCCGCTGTATTCCACTGCATTCATCACGTTTCTCCCGACTCTCTCTCGCACAGACTCCTTCTTGTCTCTGGTTCGTGGCGGCAGTGAAAGGTAATTTATTTTTTCTGTTCATTTTCTTCCTTCTTTGGCTCTCGGTTCGGTGTCGTTGTTTGATTCCTTTTGCGTTTACTGGATTAAATGCCGATCTGTTGCTTTGTTGCGTCTCTGTTCATTTACTCTTCCCATATCTCTCTCTTTCTGGGGTTGTTAGCATTTGGGGTTTTGGGTTTAGAATGGGAGTCAGAACTCGCATTCTCTTTTCCAGAAAGAAAGAGAGAAACCTCAACCCAGAAAGAAAGGTATCTTCCTTTGACTATAAAAAGCTTATCTTTTATACCAATTACTGTTATAGCAAAACCTCAACCCCGAAATACAAGATAAAATGGGTACATGTCTCTTCTGTTTGCTTTCTGGCCACCGTCGACTGTTATCCTTTTAATCGCCCCAGTGATAGCCACCGACCTCGGCCCTCTTGTACCTTATGAATCGCCCCTTCCAAAGCCTAGCGAAAACAGTATTAGCCAAATCATCAACGTCTCTCAAATGAATCAAACGACTTCAATTGCAGCAAGCGTAAGTCCGAAAACTCCCATATTATTTCCAAGTCTTCGACTCATATGACCTCTGCAGTTTCAAACCCTATTATTGTATTGTTTGATTGGTGGAAATAGTTATATAATGTTCTTATATTTTAATAAATTAAATTATAAAATTGTTATATGTGATTGTTTGAGTTTGTTTGGATGGAAGGAAAACAAGGGAAAAGAAAGGAAGGAAATTGCATTTCTCTTGGTTTCCATTGTTTGGACAAAAATAAACAAAGGGAAAAGGAGAGAATAGAGAGGAATAGGAGAGAAATTTGGACCAAATAAATTTCCTACCAAATTGGTGGGAAAGGAGGGGAAATTGAAGACAAGATAAGCCTAATATAAGTAAATTACCATTATATCCTTATGAAATTTAATAAGCAAAGATAAACAAGTTCTATAATCAAGGGCATAAAGGTCTTACAAAATTTTTTTCCATTCAATTCCCTCCTTTGATAATTTAGGAAAATAAACAAGAGAAAGGAAATCACATTTCTCTTCCATTCTTTTCTCCTCAATATTTCCTTTCCTTTCCTTTGTGCAAGTAAGGATCCAAACAAAGGCAAAAATTTTATATTTAAAGATTTTAGAGTTTTCAAATTATAACAAAAAGAAATAAACTCAGAGACTGTGAACTACAGGCACAGGCACGGGCCATCTTCGTCTTCTGCCGAAAGAACTGTTAACGAAGTGCAACCCTAACAAGAACGGCCGAAGAGACTGTGTCACGGCAGAGCTCAAAATTGAACTATGGCGTGGCGACAATTGATCAGAAGCACAAAGGAAGTTCCGAATCCGGCAGCACCTGGGTTTTTCAAATTCTTCTCTAAATCCCCAAGTTTTATTGGTAACTCAATTGACTTCACCTCTTTTACCCTTGTGAGTTTGGTTTCTACGTTTCTTTGGGTTCTAAATTAGAGAATAGAGGAGAGTTATTGGGTTTTGTGGTTTTTTGTAATATTGATATGGGTTTTACTTAGAATTGCAGAAAAGGGGTTATCTTATGTTCCGTATCGTTTCTTCCGAGCATCTTTTTTTGTTGGGACAAATGAGTGTTGTATTACGCCTTTATTCCAAAATGAAAGAGTTTTTACATCTCGTTTTTCCAGCGATTCAAATCCTCTAACTATGGATATACTAGAGTCTGTGATGGACATCAAATTGTATCCGTACAAGTAGCCTTTCATTGCTTGAGTAGACTCCGGAAAGGATGTCTTACTAATTTCATTCTACACTAAGTAAGCTATGGTTTTTGTTTTTTACGAGTTGTTCTTCAATCAAAATTCTACACACTTGCTGACAATAGATTTGTCTCTTGGCATACCTTATAGATGATGCTTGGGTTCATCCCGCATCTTTATCTGTGGGTGGCTCGGACAGTGAATTTTGGAGTTACAGACAACTTGGTGTGGATAGCTATTGTTATGGACATCATGTGGATGTCTGTTATTCTGCCATAATTAAGTAGTTTATCTACACATGACAAATTTTTTGTTTGCATGCGATGTCATGAAATCGCAACATAGATCCAACTCCAGCTGAAATTTTTGGCAAATTTGGGAATTCAATACATTTAGCCCATCTAGAAGGTAGGTTGATGTCCAAGCCATTCAATGAGAGCTGGACACCATAAGGAGGAGACAAATATAGCATATGATTTAAAATGGCTCCAATCTCCGAATATCTTGATACTGTGTCACCTGTTTGTGGGGGATAGGATAGAATCTCCCTAAAAACTTTTTTTTCCTATTTCTTTCATGTTGAATTCCCATTTCAAGGAAGGGCTTGCATTTATGTTGTATCTCCTTAGTTATTAGTTGCTAGAGAATAGATTAACTTAGGAGAGACAATTTCTGAAGTGACATGTATTTTCTGGTGTAACTGAGGTGATTTTGATTTTTCCAGAAATGATAACCTAGAAGATGTTGGAAGCAATGATGAGTTCTTTGGTTGGATATTCTAGAAGCATGTATAATATATTCTTTTAATAGTTCAAGTAGATTGAGGGGAATTTGGATATTGAAGTGATTTGAGTTTCAATTTTAAAGTGATTTGCCTTTACGTGGACATTTTGTTCTTATACATAGATTGCTGTTGCTAGTAAATTTTTATTAATATCTTGCGTTCAGAATTTAGATGCATGTTAATTAATGAAAAATGTGCATGAGAGACTGAGTAATGTATTGTTTTGAATGCAGTAAAGGTTGGAATTCCGGAGTTCTTAAATGGAATAGGGAAAGGAGTTGAAAGCCATGTAGCCAAGCTTGAAACTGAGATCGGCGATATTCAAAAACTTCTTGTTACACGAACATTGAAGCTCAAGAAACTAGGCATTCCGTGTCAACATGTAATTCTTTTGAATCTATTATGCATTTTGAAAGTTTTCATGGCATCCTCTTTGTCTGTATGTCTCTCTGTTTGGTACAATTACTTGCTTGTCATGGTAATTGCACTTTACTGTTTTTTCATGGCATACAAGTATTGGTGCCTTGAAACTTGCATTTTGTTTATATGTACTAATTGGCAAAAGTTTGTTAGGAAATCAAAATGATTGTGGGAGTTGTCCAAATAAGACAAGTGAGGGAATTGTATGGGATTTAACCTGTTTCCAACGCCTATAGCATTAGGTTGGTGAATCGAATGATGTTGACGAGTTGCTGATTTAACATCTCATAATCTGTGAAGTGTCAATCCCATTTGTTTTGTGGTACTTAGGGGATCACATGATATAAGTTAGCGGGTTACTATACTTCTACAGATGACTACTTTTATATGCCTGCAAATTTGTAATGTATGCTTAGAATTGTTGAGATTATTATGTTTTACATAAAACTGTTGGCACCATGTTGTTAGTAGCACGTGTAAGTCTATGGTTTCCTAGATAACTAACATTTCAACATTTCGAAAGCTTCCAAGTCTGAAATATGTCTGATTTTGGAAACCTCAAAAACTTATGCTAGTTAAACTTAGAATTATGGCCATAATATTTATTTGCATGAACAGGATCTACGGCATTTGCTGCTTTTCTGTGACTTTTCATTACTGTCTCATTGTTCTTTTCTTGGACGCCCATTAACCTTTTAAACTGTTAATCCTAGTTATTTCAAATCCAGTGGAAACAGCATGTTAAGCTTTACTCATTTAAATTCTATATTTTGGGATCTTGAAGTTGGAGAACTTAGAATCAGAATTTGATTTGCTGGTTTTATTTTTGCAGAGGAAGCTGATATTGGACTATGCCCACAAGTACAGACTGGGACTCTGGAGGCCTAGGCTTCAACCTGTGAAAACCAAATAAGACCTCCATGATGTTTTTGTATGTTGGAAAACGTCACTCGTCCACGTTTGCTGCATGAAATTGAAGTTTTGAAGAGTTGAAACACATGACGGGTGATCATTGTCCTTTTTGCTTACTCTTATGAGCTGGCCTTTTAAGTTTCAAATTATTCATGATTTGCTGAATTGGTGAAGAAAAGGATTGTTGGTATAAGACTAGCTAGCTTTAGGAGTACGTAGATTGTTAATTTAGTGGTATAATCTTGTGGAGAGCATAGGAGATCGTTTGATGATGAAACAGATTTTGATCAGTAATTAGAAATAAAAAATTTCTAGATAAATATTTCTATTTTTGTGTTTTCTTCCCCCTTGAATGACTAGAAAGCGAAGAATTTTCACTTCAACTGCTGCTCTGAAAGCTTTCGTTTGAAGTGGCATTCAAATGATGGAAGAATTGAATCTACAGGGTACTTAAATCTTGTTTCCTCATCTTCCGCGGGCCTTTCGGTTCTTATTCACCTGCTTTCTTGCATTTTCATTGTCCTGCCATCTTTGCCTTCAACATCAAATAAAACTACTCCTAGGTAAACCCAAAGCAATTGAATTGCCTCTACCGTGGTAAGAATGTCGGACTAATCACGTTCGTAATCCCACTTCATGGCCCATTCAGGCAACTTTATGCTAAGAGTACAAGGTATTGGCATGGCAGCTTTTTGACTAGAGCTAGGCTTCAACAAGACTTTCTGGGGCTCCCACAACTCCAAACTATCAAGTCTTTTGATTGCGGAAAGGCACCTTGATTAAGGTTTTTGAGAGTGATGACGACGAAAACTCAGCAGTCTCATTATCAAACAGGGAAACAAAATGTGGAGACTAGAGAACAAGCTTGTAGTCAGTATGCAGAATTTTCCATGAAAAAGGTTACATGTTGTCTTCTAGAAAAACTCTTCAACTTGATAAGAATAAGAGATTCCTTTCTTTGTCACATTGAATTCAATTTCTCCGTGAAGCTCTATGAATGCAACAAGCCAATACACCCTTCAAGTCGGTCGACAATACCGTAAATAAAGTCATCACTATTCTCTGTCTTGGAAATCTGAAGTTGCTATGATCTCGATGTATCCTGCTGGTTAGATACTTAGATACCCCGAAAGTATAGAACACATGATGTTCATTCAGCAAACGAGGATAACACTCTAAATGGGGATTAGCTAGTGGTCGTCTTAATTTTGTTGCAAGGATTTATGTTTTCCATCATTCAAGACATTGGAATTCCGGTAAATGCAAACTCCTGAACAGCAACCGGAGCAAACTCTTGAACAGCAACGGGACCAAACTCTTGCCATGGCTTTGGAAGCCATCCCCTAAAAGAGAGAGAGAAAAGTGTTAATTTATGCCCTTGCAGCTACTCAGCATAATTGCAATTTCATGTATGACATTATTATTTAAATAATAAAAAAACATTATTTATCTTTGTATATTAAATTAATTATATTTGATGTTTTAGTACTAACGGTAAAATCATTGAAATAATTATTGTGTAATTGAAACTATGATGAGATTATAATTGTGATATTCAATTTACATTTACATATTATTCCTAAATGTTCCTAGTTGTAATTTCATCAAGATGAGATATTTTTGAAACAATAAAACGAGCACACATTATGTTTCTTTCTTATGAAGAAAGTAATTGATCTCATACATTAAAATATAGAGATATTTAAACTAATTATAGGTAATTATTAGAGAATGAGTCACTGAACTGACCAGAATACCAAATGAAATATTACTTATGTGTCTGTGGACTTCCTCATAATAATGGTTGTATAATTGATTATCAGACTTGAGATTACCAAGAGTATGAGAATTATTGTATTTTGATGCTACTTATTAATTGTCTTAGGATAATTCAATCGGTAGTACTTGGATACAGTATGAATTATATGAAGGCAGTTGAGTAAGTTAATAAAGGATTTGTCACTATAAAGTAATTAAAAAGAATGTTCTACTGTTCTTGATTAGTAATGATTTATAAAATTCTTTGGCCAGAGTGAAGTGAATTGACATTTGAAAAGACATTTTCAAATATCAATTATAAATCAATTATTAATTAGTAAGAGTGAATACGATTGGATGAAAAGAGTAGATATTATATCCATACTCTGTTCAACTGGAACATTGAATGAGGAAAGTATTAAATTATACATCATAACCATGCATGGACAGGTTAACTCAAACCACTTTGACATTCGTGATATTTTTGTGGTCATGACATGCTGCTAGACATCAATATAGATTTATGATTATAAATTGTTTAATTGAAGAATTAAAGATAAATTAAAATTAGAATTATCTAATTATAATTATAATTATGAATTAGAATTAGAATTTATAATCATTGTCAACATATTAAGAACCTAACGAGTCACATTAAAGAGCAGTTTTTGAAGGAAAAATCAATTTTAATTAAGTTGGACTTAGTTACAAAGTTTGAGAAACTTTAGGGATCAAATATGAGATATTTAATTTTATTAAAATTGAATTAATTAAAACTAATGAATTTAATTTTAAAAAAATTACGAAACCCTAATGTTTTTTCTATAAATAGGAATAAGCATTAGAGAGCAAACACTACTGCTTAATTCCTCTTAAAGTGTTGAGAATTTGCTTTATGGATACCATTAGAAGTTGGACAAGTGAACAACTTGTTACTAATGTGCCCTAGACCAATGGATATATGTGACTTTTGTACTAACATTATGACTTATTAATAATATATTATGAGGTATTCTTTTATATATGCATGTATATC
>JAOTBA010000005.1:24582911-24595341 GCA_025629845.1 Erythroxylum squamatum
TATGACGTTTACTTTATTTTAATTATCGTATTATGACATGTTTGGGAATTGCAGTTAAATAATAAGTTGTTGTTTGCTTGTATTCAATTCTTGTTATACATGAATAATTATTATAATTAAAGATATATTCAAAAATTTATAAAATTGTTAAATAAATTTATTTCATAAACAATATTTATTTTTATTAAATCAATAATAATTTACAATTTTGTTAAATATTACATTTGCAAAAAATTATAAAGCAAATGTAAATTAAAAAATAATTATAATTCATATTTATTAATTTTTTTTTGGGAAATTGAAAATTTCAAAATTATTAATTCAAATTGATTAATTATAAATTTTAGAATATTTAGATAAATGAAAACAAATTCATAAATTTTGCAAATTTATTTTAAATCAATTTATTTTCGGTTAAATAACATTTATTAATTATTTCACAATCTACGACGTCTACACAACAAGACGTCGAAGAAAGGATCTTTTCTGCGACGTCCTGCAAACGTTGCCATAACAAACCCTTCCTCCACGTTTACTTCTAACGTCGTCAAATATCCATACATCTACAGACGTCTTCATACACGTCGTAGAATAGTTATTTTCTGCGACGTCCTCGGTACGTCGTGAAACCTGATCAATCCGTGACGTTTACTTCAGACGTCGTAAAATATGTACACCTTTCCTGACGTCTTCAAAAACGTCGAAGAATATATGGGCCTTGAACGACGTTTTCCAAAAGATGTCGTAGATCACTAATGCCTACCCTACCTTCCACGACATTTTTTGTGACGTTTTCATAGACGTCGTAGATAGTTTTCTATGACGGTTAAGTGCCTTCTGCGACGTTTAAAAAACGACGCAGAAAGCCTCCTTTTCTTGTGGTGAAGGTTTTAGAAAAGTTACATCAAATATGAGATGAATCTCTAAGTGTGAGGGTATCTTGACTTAGTATGCCAACTTCCCTACCCTTTTCTCCATAGGGAAAGGTACTTCGTACCTCTGAAATCTCAACCTAGACACGATTAAACATATCCCATTGTTTTAATTCTTTCATACCTCTCATCAAACTATTGATCATGGACTAATAATAAGTTATGCTAATCTCGATTTTCCCTTAGGTTGTATTAAATTAAGAGACGCTTGTTAATTAAACCTAACTACCGAATAACCTGGGATACAATGCTAGATTTAATTAGGCAGCCACATTACAAAGTGGAAAACCTACAATTTTTTAGTAAAGCTGATTTGGTGTAGTAGAATAACACTTAAGTGCTGCACGGTTCATTAGTAAGAAGTCCAAGTCTGTGACAGTTGGTATCAGAGCCTTAGGTTGAAGATGTCAGGAGGAAAAAGTGAGATCACCAATGTCGAAGGTTCAAAGCAGTCAAGGAGAGGGAGGTCAATGTATAAAGACACCAAGGCTAACATGACTATCCAGATAAAGAAGCTTTCTTTACATTTAAGGATGGCTTGGTAATGTAGTGTAAAAGCCATCAAAACAAGTGAATTAAACGTAACACTCAATGCAACATCAAGCGTAAAAACTAACATTCACTCACAATTGTGTACATCAACTATGATGAATGCAAAAACAATGTTTCCTAGCCCAAAATTCAAACTTTCATACCACAAATCGCATGAAGTATAACCAACTAAAAGGAATCAATCATACAATTGATGACAATACATTGAAACTATAAGGAGTAATCCTTCAAAGCCACATATACCTCATATGCATTGTAAGCACATCACCCATTCAATACATCTTTAGGAGGAGAAGCCAATCACGCCCAATTTTTCAAAACAAATGTATTTCCTCCTCGATATTTTTACTCAAACATTTTTTCTTTCTTTTCTTTTTCTTTTCTTTTTTCTCTCTTTTTTCTTTTCATTTAAAAATTGAAAGAAGCTACATCAAAATGGGAATTTGATTGATAAGACATAAAATGCCATCCCAACAATTATAACCATCCCGTACATATGCATACCCTAACACATGCTTTTATACATCCATAAACTCAACAATCAAAAAAATGCTCCATTAGTTTTAAGGCTTCGGTAGGATATTTGGTTAGGTTTAAAGCATGTAATGTGGTTAACACAAAAAGAAAGGTCAATAAAGCTCAAAGGGGCCTATCAAAAGGAAAATTATATGAATAGGTAGGCTATTTGGCTAAAGTAGCTCATGAAACAAAGAATGCCTAATCATTTTCATGTTCATGCATATGATAAAAATGTGATCTCAAATAGAAAGTCAAGGCAAAGTCAGGATGTACATATTGTGAAGGTCACACATAAACAAAAGACAATGAGACTAATATGGATCTGTTAGTCTAATAAGGCTCAAAATCTCACTAGCTTTTGTCTACCACTAGTCACTTCTCTTCTAAAGATAATGCACATTGACCAATCACAAGAGCAAAAGTACATGATAAAGTTGCCATGGATTCTTCTAGTCAATTCACACTCTAATCATGAATATATAATCCTACAAGCAATAGAAAAAGAGAGATTGATTTTGTTTTATTCTCTTTCTCATTTTATTGAAAACTTAAAAACAAGCAAGAAACAAGCAAAATTAAAAACAAACATACATATAAAAAGAAATGCAAAAATGTAAAAACAAGAAATTAACTTCCCTTGGATTACCTCCCAAGAAATGCCTTTGTTTAGTGTCGCTGGCTCAACTCCATACTCTCCTCACGTGATAAAATTATGATCCTCGGGTATCACATGCTCTTTATCTACTTGAGGTTATTCCGAATAGGGTCTAGGTTGATGATCATCCCCCTCTAGTGTCTTTCCTATCCTTAAACTTCCAATCTCTACTAAGTCCATGCACTCCAGAAATATCTCGAATGTCTCTTCAACTTTTCTTTTTCGTTTAATTTCGCCAATCTGCTATGTAAAGGTGAAGAGTTAGTCTTAAAAATAATTATGGACTCAGTACTCACCTTCGAGCTGAATGATGTATCATTTTCTACTTCGAGCTCCTTCTCTACTTCTTCTTCACAAACAATTCCTTGAGTAGGTATTTCAAGATTCTTAAGCTCCTCTTCACTTTGTAAGGTTTCTACAATAGCGTCTCTGTAAATACCACTCCCATAGAGCATAAACCCGAACATACCAGAGGATATTTGAGAACATACTTTATGAAAATGATACATTAGGACAATCAAACCAACTTATTAAAGGCATTAAACATATCATAAGCATTCTAAAAAGTCATTTATTCCCATTTCATTAACAAGCATAAAATTCACATGTCATTACAATTCAGATTCCACATATAATTACACAACATTTTTATGAGTTCAAATCTCAGAATAAAAAATATAACATGAAATGGGATGCTATTACTCAAGACATCTATCTAGACTCCTCACATTCAACTAATCAGACCTTTGATCCATTCTCGTCCCCAAAATGTAAGTACTGGACTTCTACTATAACACCTTAGTAGTTAAAACTCCTCTGAACCTGAAAAAAAAAACAACGCTGCAATTTGATGAGTTTACGAACTCAGTGAGTGAACCATCATCGATGTATTCACTCAAGTTAGATCATAAAAACAAGTATATCATATAACCCAGTATTGAATACCACATTAAATTTCATCATACTTCAACAAGTACATAATGTAAGCTAATATTGCATATCACAACACATCCTTACTTACTTCAACTGTATTTCACTATTTCAAAATAATTCAATAATTCATTTCAATTCAATCATATGATATATGTAGGATGTAAATGCAAATGAACATGTGTTTCATTCTCATTTTGTTTTGTTATGACCAAGTGCCTATCAACCCAATTTATTGTCCCGTATCTGTTGTGGATATCGAAAACATTTCTAGCTCGTATCCATTCTGGATACCGATTTCATGATATCTGAGCCTGAAGCTTTTTTTCACAATCCTGAGCTCAAAGCTCTTTTCTGCACATCGATCACTCTGGTCACAACACCTTTATCTAATCATGCATTTTGATGTGATGAGATGCATCATTTCATATGCCATACTTTCATTTCCGTATACACTTGCCATATATCAAGTTCCTCAGATCTAAGTCTGGCATTTATCAATCAATTGTACACACATTTCAGATTGAACATTCAATTCATAGAAGCATATATAATTGAGTTTACACATCTAAGTTAACTCACAATATGCTTCAGAAAAGCTATTGTGCCGATGTTTCGACAATGTCTGGATGTTGACGATCACTTTGCACATCTATCGTCATGTAATACACACATAGTTCACAAATCACTAATTTGTTTGATCATATGAATATACAAACATGCACATGTATATATGTGATGTTTTAATGCATGCTCAATTGACTTTTTGGGTATGTATCCTTATACAAATGTCTTGACCATTCAAACATTATAGCTTGTATACAACTAGTTTGTAATCATGTTTATACCTTAAGTATGCTTGACTTATTCCAACTTCATCAATCATACATTCACCAAACTTTTCTAGCAATATATATATATATAACAATTACCCAATTCTCATTCACAATTACCTCGTGTTCTTTAATGCTCATTCATTCATGCCTAAAACATATTATTCATGTCCTTAAAATCATGTTTGCATTCATAAGAACACCCTTATTCCCTTGACAACTCATAATGTCTAGATTTGGATACATAGATATCAAAATAGTCCATTCTTTAAGTTATGACTTCAATTAACAACTTTAACTTATCAAGCTCTTAACCAATTAATCAAGTAACAATCTAGGTTCATTCCAAGCCTTAATCAAGTCCAAATCCACCAATTTAGAGTGAATTTTCCTCATCTAGTTTAACATGTACACAAAGCAGAAATTAACATTCCAGAACTAAGCCCACGATTGTGGGGGGCCTTGCCACGATCGTGATAGAAGCTAGTGCAACATGACATGATCGTGTACTATCTTTCTTCCTTAATTCTTCAAGAACTTCACATACTTAGAGACATCACTACCACTTGAATTTTTCCAAAATTCATTTCCTATAAAGCTACTTCATTTCATGCTAGTCTAGCTTCCATATTGGTTACATTAAATCTCAAAAAAATCAACTCATTTGTTTCATTACCATTCACTTTATACCATCAGACATATAGTCCTAACTTTTCTAGATTTGAAAACACCTTAATAGTACCTATCTTTAGCATGAATTCCTCATCAATTATTCTTTCAATCCCAGCTTAAATAATCCATGTAACAGCTTATAAACTACTATTTTCATGCCTCCAAAAATAAAATAGAAAAGTAACCAATTCATCCATCATTTTCGAGCACAACTTCAACATTAGCACTACATTCAATACATCCCATTTAGTCATCATAAAATTTTGCTAACACCTTCCACAAAGATCATCATTTCACTTATTTATACAGCTCAAATGCCACCTCAATTTATCAAGCCTGCTTTTCCTCAAATGCATGCAAGATCATCTCAGGAACAAGGTGGGAGTAGGATGGTTTCAGCAAAGGCAAGAAGATAAAGCAAGTACAATAATGTTTTGTTTTTATAACTATGTTTATGAAGGATTTTTGCATGGATTTTGGAGTGGTAATTAAATAGAATTTAGGCATAAACATAGAGATGTGAGGGAGAAGTAGGTTTCTGTAGTAAAAGGAAGAAGGAGGAGAGAGTTTCAGCGGAAAACATAAAGATGTGAGGGAGAAGTAGGTTTTTGCAGTAAAAGGAAGAAGAAGCAGAGAGTTTCAGCAGAAAATAACAAATGAAGAGGCTTTTCCATATGTGTGTTGTGTGGTGTGAGTGGAGGATGGGTTTAAGGACACTTTTCAAGTGTCTAGGCCAGCTACATGTCCTCTCTTTAGGTTGCCAAATGTCACTTAGTTCTTAGGCCATTTGCCACTTAAATTCTACTGCCATATGTCACTTAATTTATAGGCTTAGTCATCTTAAATTTCCACATGCCAACTTTTCTTGTTACTTGAAAATTTTCCTAGTCTAAATGTACATATGAATTTGTAATCCATCAACTCTTTTTATTGGTACATCAAAATACAAGACATTAGAAATGCACAATCATGTCACAATTATTTAGAAACTTTCATATCCCGGAACAAGTCAATTGAGTGCAATTTTTCTAAATCAAAATTCATGTGTGTATATGCTCATGTTATGCATGTGAATGAAATCATAAAATCATATCACAAATGCACCAAATTCATTCTAATATGATGCAATTCATATGACTAGGTAATCTAACACTCTAACTCTATGTAGTTATGGAATCTGACTATTACAGTCTCTTGGGTACACCTCAGGTTGATATGGTTGCATTTCTTTTCCTTGTGATACTAGGTGGTCGAGAGCTTCTGCCAGCTGATCCATTTGGCTTGAAAATTTTTGGATTCTAAAATTTGTGTCTTGATAGAATTCCATCTCATACTATTGAAATTGCAAAGTATTAGTAACACAAACATTAACTATTTCCTCCAGAGAAGTACCTAATTTTTGTTGGTTTTCTAAATCTTGGATGCTAGACCTTGTATCTTGGGAAAAGTGCCTTACATCCTGCTAGGACTGTCGAACACTTTGTTGAAGCTGAATATTGTTAGCAGATATAATATTAAGTAATTCTTCCATAAATGTATCTGAGTTGGAATAAGGTGCTTCTGGTGTATGTGGGAATTGCTGTGCACACTGCAAACTATCATGAAAGTAATTCTACTAGCTATCCCATCCATAACTAAAGTTAGTAAGATCAATCCAAACATAGTTATAGGATTGAGAATATAAGTCATAGAAAAAATTACTTCCGTCCATGTAAATTTTTTTTACTGCAACAAACACTAAACAAAAAGTGAAAAGATCATGAAATAATTAAATAGAAACTAATTACAAACAAATATGTATAAAACACTAATTAAAATCAAGGAAAAAAACTAAAGCACCACATTCACCAGCAACGACGTCAAAATTGACAGTAGTGCACTGTAACACTACGTAAAATAAACTAGACTTATAATTATAGTAGTGGTGAGTCTAGGTCGATCCCATAGAGAGTGTGTGTAAAGCTTTTGAAATGAAAATAATTAGAGTTTTAGTTATTGGGGGTTTTGTTTGTTTTCAAATAAGAAAATAAAATAAAACTAAACTAATGAAAACAATTTAAAGAAAACATGCAAAAATTATGAAAGTGACGAATTTGTTAGGGACCCAATTTTTTAGTTCAATCTCAACCTACACCTAGTTAGACATATTTCATTGATTTGTTGTCTTCACACCTCTCTTTGAACTATTGGTTGTAGGTTAACAACAAGCTCTATTAATCTCAGTCTTTCCTTAGGTCATAGTTAATTAAGAAGAGCTCTTTAAATAAACCTAACTATCAAATAACCTAAGAGACACTCTCTAAGTTTAATCAGACAGCCGCCTTATAAATGAGAAAAACATGCCAATCTAAACAATAATCTCACAAGCTGGGATTATTTAACCTAGGTTACATTATCCTTAATGATATAATGCCATTAGTTGCTACAAACAAATTCAAACCTGACTACTACGTATCACACTTAAGTTTTAGCAATGGGTTTTCATAAAAAATGATTCAATAGAGCATCAAAAGCATTCTTACACAATACCCAGTCTATAAACATAAGATAATATAAACAATCCGAAAAGATAGTAAAAATAACAAACATAATGAAGGGTATGCTTAACTGGGTTCTTCGGCATCAATGTCACCTCCGAACTGGTGTCAAGAAACTAACTCGCCATGGGTCTCCAAAGGAATGGAGCTTTGCCCCTTTTTTTCCATCAAAACGGAGCCTTCACTCTCTAAAACACTTCAACCCTACTTTTCCTAGACAAAAACATAACATTTTTTCTTTTTTATCCTCTTCTTATAATCTTTTTCTTCTTGCTCCATGAAGATAAGTGAATGTGAATCTTCGAAAATAACTCAAATGTAGTGCTCTCGACTCACTTTAGCTCTTTTGCTTTCGAATTACACCTAAAACCATATATAAACTAAAGTGAGTACCTTAAGCATTTTCATATCATTAATCACTAAATGTTATTGAATAAATATTTAATCAATTAAGCACATATCAGTTTGCATAGTAGACATAGCTTTTTTCTTTTACTCCCATCAATTGTTGACTTATAAGCACTATGTTGCTTCTCGCTTCTTCTACTCTTAATTACTTATCTCTTTTACTTGTGAATTCAAGGTTTTTTGCTGTTACAATTTAGTGACTAAAATAATGTTCTTTTTTTAATATTTGGAATTGTTTGATTTAGTTATTTTGGTGGTAACTAGTGGATTTGATTTTGGTGATTTTCTTGAGTTTATTGTAAGTGTATGTAGAATCTTGATTCACCATTATTGTCGAGGAACATAATGATTGCAATTTTCAATTGCTTTAATAGTTTAAAAGTCTTTCAACATCACTACTTGTTTCCTTCTCCATCTCCAAAGTGGATTTTTTCCTTTTTCTTTTTTTGTGGTCTCTATGTTTACCTACTCTCTTGATATTCATAATTCATTTTTTCATGAAAATAAATATGCAAAACAATCTCAATTTCTTATATATTTCATCATTGATGAAATTATGTACTTTGGTATGTTTATATGCTTTTGAAAGTATATAAACACACTACTTAGAAAGTTCAATTCCACAAATTTGCACTTCTAAATCACTTAGCAAACATATTTAACTGTATTCTTAATTTCAACTATTATTAACTATAAAGTCTCCTTATAAAGTAATGTAGATTTTCCACATAAAAATTGTTTTATATTGAGTAATATAAATTATTTATAATTAATTTTGAGGCCTTTCCTAGCTTGGCCTAACTAAGCTTCGAGCTACTCAAGACTGGGCTCGGGTTCCTTTCCTGGTGCCTAATTAGCCTAAAACCTAATCAAACTTGAGCTTAGTCTATAAGCTTCAGGCCTGATCGAAATGCGAGTTGATACTAGTTCCTTGCTTAAATTTTCAAGTTAGGCCCATCCCAATCCCATTCTTAATTGCAATATGCTCATATATAAGTTTTTCTAGGTAAACCTAAAGCCTAGGATGCCCTTATATTATGGAGTGTGTCTACAAGCCAAAAGGAACAATATTATGCATGATCAACTAGCCATGGATCTTATTGTCTTTTTCTTTAAAAACATGTCTTAGGCACAAGCGTGCCAGGCATGGACTATTGAGAACATTTTTAGGAGTTCCATAGTCTAAGCCACACATATATCCTAAATTTTTCTACCTAGAATTATCCTTAGGTTTGTGCCATATCTATGTTAGAGTTTGTGTCATAAAAATTAAACACAATAGAGGATTGTCCTAAACCTCTACTTCTGACACTCTTTTAAATTTTTCTGAATTTCTCTTAAACCTTTCAAACATCCATTTCCCAAATCACATTCCTCAATAAATTCGATCAAGTTTTTGACGTTTCCCCTCCATTCTAAATAAGATTCAATCACTTTTCATCCTTCAAATCCATATTTTGGAAGACTAGGGCTCAAAACTTCAACTTTTTGGAATTTTTGCAATCCCTCATAAGTTGTTAAATAATTTTATTTTTTATACCTTTCACCATACATAATGTGAAAATCCAACCATTAAAAAGAAAAAAGAAGAAGGAATAAGTAATTTAAGTTGGCTTTATTAGCAAAGTATACGCATAAGCAAGGATCCAAAATGAACACGCTATACTTACATTCCATGATGACTACCATCTTAAATGGCACATTTACTTCAAACTTAAACCTTTTGAAGAAAATAGAAGTATAGATTGGAATGACTTAGAATATGCAAATTTAGTGGATTAATGGAGGAGTTATGTGGGAGATGAATGGTGGACATCAATTTTTAATATGATTGACAATGCCTATTAAAATGTCACTTTAGAAATTTTAATTACATTAGAAGTGGCTAGGCATGCTAAACATGATGAGAATAATGCAATATAATTAAGGTCGTGAGGAAAATGCATTATGACTTTTAATGCATTTGGGGTGGAATATGGGTTTTATACACCTAAATAGGTACAAACAAATGACTTTAAAAATTTTCAACTACGAACACCCAAATTACCTCTCTTGCCCTTAGATAATTACAGTTCACTTTCAAGGGGAAAATATAGTATAAAAGTCATACTCTATTTATGGTGTATATTTGAGAGGAGAATATATCACCTAAATAAATGTTTTTCCAGGTATTTAGGATAGATGGGAAATAAAAAGTACAACCTAATATGTGGAGGCTTTTATTAAACTAAAGTGGCAAACAAAATTAGTGTCTTTGATTTTATTTTATACTTAATTATTATGTGTCGTATAGGTAACATCAACCTTGAAATGATGAGGCATATATATTAGTTAAAAAGACTTATGGCACTTATGTTATAATGGTTAAAGAGGGATTCAATGCCCTTATGGTACAAGAAATGGCACAAGATAGAGTGGAACTAGAGCCAGTAGTTAAAGTTACACAAATAACTTATATAACTTAGTAGGTAAAGATGGAAAAGGAGCCTAAAGATGTCAACCCTTACCTATAATAATTGATGTGGGGAAGGACTGATCGGATTGTTCATTGATAAATAATTAATTGATAGTTGTGTTAAGGACATGATTACGAATTTCTAAATCTATTTTAGGTTTTATTCTTGAATTATTTTGCATAAATTTTACCTTGTGAATTTAATATATTAACATTTTTTGGTATTTTTCATGCTCATACTTGATAAGAAATCAAGAGATTGAATCAAAGTTATCTATGTTAAGTTATGCAATGGAGTTGGTACCTTAATAAAATTACAAATATTAGGTAATAAGTAATTGAAGAGAGATCTTAATTGTGAGTTTATTACACTTACGATTGCTTCAAATCCAATTAAACACTTAGGAGTAGTTTGAGAATCGAGAGATTTCAACTCAACTGTTATATATTTTAATTAGGAATACTTGGTTATATCTCGAGAGGTTAATAAAAACTTAGGATATCTAAGATCAAGAATAGTTTAATTCACAGGGTGAGCGAAAGACAAAACAAGGATAAAATAATGCCTAAGTTTCCACAATTAAGTAATTCAATTTTGTGGTCATCTTTTATTTGTTTAGTTATCAAGTTTGTTAGCTTAATATAATTTTAAATCAGTTCAATCTTTTGTTACCATAGACAAAGTGTGATTCAAATTGTTAGGTGACTATAATCAATCCTCATGAGAACAATATCTTGTGTACTGTTATATACAATTCATATACTTACAATATTGCATACATTAAAATAAGAAAACAAGTTTTTGGTATTATTATAGGGGATTGCAATTTTGGCATCTTATCCAATTTGAATTACTTTGATTTAAGGAGTTTGATATTTTTATTATTTTTATTTTTTTTCTTGTGTGATTGCAGGTGTATGGACACAAGATCCACCAGGAGTTCAAGTAAAGTAAAGGATACATAAAATTCTAACATCATCTAGCAAGAAAGAAAATTTTCAAAAGGTGAGGTGCTAAGAAGAGATAGAAAGAATAATAGCGGAGGAACGAAATCAATGAGAATAGTAAAGACCTTAACGATTTCATAAGGTGAAGGTTCACTGCAAATCAATAAGAGATAAAATGACTACCAATGTAGACCAATACATTTAAAATCAAACTAGCATTGCTGAATATACTGCAAACCAACATTCAATTCTATAAACTGGCCTATAAGGATCCTAATGCTTATCTGGCCAACTTCCTAGATATTTGTGACACGTTCAGATACAATGGGTTATCAGAAGATGTAGCCAATATGAGGCTCTTTCCTTTCACACTTAAGGATCAAGCCAAGATATGGTTAAGTTCTCTCAACCCAGTGAACATCATAATATGAGACAGTAGGTTCAGGCCCTTTTAGCTAAGTATTTTCCCTTAAAAAATACTATTAGACTCATAAAGGAAATTATAAATTTCTAGCAATGCAAAGGGGAGTCTTTATATGAAGCATAAGGGCGATTCAAAGAGTTATAAAGGAGTTGCCCAAACCATAACTTACCAAAAGAGTTCCTTCCCATGCAAGGGACTATATATGCAACAATTGATGGTTCTTTAATAAGGAAAACAATTGAAACAATACATAACTTACTAGAAAAAAGGGCAAACAACAGTTGTTTATAGACATTGGAAAGAAGTAAATAGCAACCAACTTTTAGAGATCAAAAAGTAGTGTTGACTGTAGATTCAATGACAACATTACAGGTTGGCAAATCTAATCAGACAATTAAATAACTTAAAAGCCATATTTTCTAGCCCACTGATCGCGGCTCTGTCGTTCGATTTGGGAATCGACCTTGGAAACCGGTCAAAATAAAATATTTTCTAAGATTGCAGCAAGCTGAACCTCGGGTCGTCTCTCTCGACGGAATCACTTTAGAAATTAATCCTAAGACTA
>JAOTBA010000005.1:24623823-24643552 GCA_025629845.1 Erythroxylum squamatum
AGTTCCAAACATTGGGAAGAATCGAGGCAAGAGCGGGTTCGTTAGAACAAGCCCGATTCAAACTCGTTCTAATTCCTAGGATCGTAACAATTTGATTCAGACTAATCAAGAAATCTAGGCTTGTCCTGCTACACAACACCTCCACCCTTGAATATACAGGGCAAAAGGTTCCCATAAATGTTCCCATTACAAGTGCTTGAATACAGAAAATTTGCTTGTCAGATGTAGTTTAATATGGGGAATTAGCTAGAAGAACATTGATCTCCTAGAGTTCTTCCAGAAACAGACTTAAAGAAGTCACAGGACCTACAAGCAAGCATATCACGTAAATACCTGAATAAATGTTGCAGGTCCTCCCAAAATATCGAAGTACTTCTTGATGCGCTCAACAGTCTGTGGATAAAATAAACAGACGATGTAATGAAAAGGAAGCACAACGTTACCTTGGTTGATTCCCTAAATGTTATGTCTGTTTCATCAGTGAGACGTCAAATTTTCTTAGTGGTATGGTGTACTTCTGTAAACTATAAAATATTGCAGGTCATGGCATTCAGGGAGAAACATAGAAAGTAAATAAAATAATAATTCAGTTCTTTAACATTGTTCAGGGGACTGGGGATAGAGAAACAGTTTCAAGAAAAAGAAGATTGAAGATTGAAATCTGAAAAAAGTAAAATCAATTTCCTCATCCGGCATTGGAAAAGGAGATTCAATTTCTTGAACGCTTTTTTCCAATGCACTGTGATTTCCAGTGGGTTTTCAAATGAAAGATGCAGATATAGTTTATTAATCGAAGATAGAAGAGTTAACCTTGGGTTGTCTAAATACGCCAGAGGGATCACTTGTCACGAGCCAACCAAGTCGCCATCCAGGCACTATCCATCTTTTTGATAGAGAGCCTAGAGTAATGACGGGAGCTTTGGAGCCAAAAACGCCCATAGCCACAAATGGATTACGCCCAAAGGCTAGATGTCCATAAACTTCATCAGCGATAATAAGAGTTTTAATCTTCTCAGCAGTTTCTGCAATCTATATCCGGAAGAGGTGCAAAGGAAAAAAAGAAAAAGAGTTTAACGCTTGGAATATACGAATTTTATATGTACGTTCATCCAAGATTACTGACCCTTTTCAAATGTTGATAAGAGTATACATTCCCACAAGGATTTCCAGGATTGATAATAACCAATGCAACAGTGTTGTGATCTGCCAATGATTCAATAGCATCAAGATCAACTTCCCAACCTTTCTCTGGGAGAAGATCGAAGTGACGAACTTCGATACCCCTGAAAGCAGCACAAAGCTCATATATTGGAAACCCAGGCTTTGGAAGCATGATGTTTGCACCAGGACGAGCCAACATGGCCAAAGCAACATCAATGGCTTGTGTGCATCCTGACGTTATAAAAACATCATCCGACGACAACTCATAAGGAAGATCACGAGACAGGTACTGCGCAATTGCCCTTAAGAAAACAAGCACTTTCAAAATATGAGGTAACAAATGGTTACTGCAGTTGGGTCAAACATCATTAAAGAACGAACCAAATTGCCAGTATACTAAAATAGATGAAGCTAAATGCGAAGACCCAATTCATTTCTTCTTGACTACTTGTGGCAAAATAAAATTGTCAACTCCATATGGTATTGTTTTACTTCACATCCAATAGTTAAAAATAAGACATCTGAAATCAGTGCGTGAAATTCAAACTTTACAGCAATCAACAAACCATGAAAACAACAAAATGAACTATTTTTTTTTTTTGGTCTTAGACCAGGGTGTCCACCGGCGGATCCAGTGACTAATCCCCTCGTTGGTTCGTAGACACCTCACAGGGTGGGACAGCTAGCCCAAAGATTTAAGGCTGCTCCATACCCAAAGTCACAAAATGAACTTTTTAATATTTGAAGAAGTGCTAATTTTACTCCAAGCCTAGTAACAACAGAAAGACCATAACTCTCTGCATAATTATCAAGTTACCTTCTTGTTTGAGGAAGGCCAACAGTAGGAGAATAGCCATTAAATTTGTCAGACTTTAGGGCGTCAGTAACGGCTTCTTGCGCAACAGGCGGGCTATGGAAGCAGGAATAAATAGAAGGATCACCCATCCCCAGTGAAATCACATTCCTCTTATGTTTCTGATCTATGCTCTGCATCAACAAGCTCAAAATGCCTTTAATGGTGATATTGGTGGGTGCCTGCATCTCTCCACCCTAACAGCATCGTGATCCATTTCTTCGATCCTTCCTCGTCTGAGGAAGGAAAAAAAGAAAAGACACTCTCTCGGGGTTCAATAATCTGCGTTCTTAATTTAGCGACTGAGGTGATAAGTTTTATCTCTTTGTGAGGTTGAACTGTGAACCTGACAAGAACCAAACCTGAGAGAACATTGGTGGGTAAAAGTGAGTGCATGCTCAAGGCCACACGTTGAAGCGCTTTAGCATGAATAGAAGTCTGGGGATAGCTTTTATAGCCCAAAAAACACTGGAAAAAGACAAAAGAAACTCCCAAAAACATTGACTCTCACCCCTAATGGTCTTCCTAGTTGATTAATTAGTTAATTAACACCAATTATTTAGAACCCAAAATTCAACAACAAACCAGAATATGTCGCATTCAAATTACATAATAACAAGGTTTGGATATGATCGCCTTTCGTAAGGTTTTTATTTCAAGAGAATTGAGTTGATTAAAATTTATTATTCACATCATTATTGAAAATACACATGAATTATCTACTTCCTTAAATTTCTTAGTGTGGAAGTTAACAGTGTAGTCAGGGGCGGATCCAGAAATTTTTTTAAATAGGGGCAAAATTTTAATAGGGATAAAATTTTATTTTTAATGGGGACAAAATTTTAATAGAAATAAAATTTTATTTTTTTATGAAAGCAAAACTTAAAAAAATATTTTTTTTTTAGAAATCTATTGGAAGCAGTGGGGGCAAGTGCCCCCTTGCCCCCACTTACCCCATTGTAGATCCGCCACTGAATGTAGTTGATTGACTCAAACAAAAGAATCAATTCAGAAACACACAAGCAACATCATCCTGCAACTATACATACATACATATATATATACATATATACATATATATATACATATATATATATATAATCCATTAATGTTATAATTTTTCATTTCCATCATTATTATCAACTAAAATTTTGATAATAATTCAGATCTCTTTCTTACCTTTCTATAGTATCTTGTATCATCTCAACAAGTGCTATAATGAGAGAGTCATGATTAATCTAAGAAGTGATGTTAGAAATGTGCAGGATTGCTCAAATATTTTTGTTTTCCTTTAACCATTAGCATCCTAAATCAAAATATAAATATAATGAGCAAATTTATGCATAAAATAGGTGTACAGAACTAGATATTAAGAAGTGAAAACATGTTCATTCTTATCAATAATAAAGATAAATTTTCTAGAATAGTTACTATCCAACTAAAATTATGATGTGATCATAATTATGAGAATTAAATTGCGTTTAAGTATTATTTCTAAATTATTTATAATTATAGCTCTATCAATACAAGATATTATTAGAATAATAAAACTAACGCATGTTATATTTCTTTCTTACGAAGAAAGTAATCATTCTCATAAATTAAAGTATATAGATATTTAAATAAATGTATAGAGATATTTAAATAAATGTGTACGTGCTTATTAGAGAAATAAGGTTATTAAACTGACTCGATAATTAAGATCTTAAATATAATATTATTTGTGTGTTTATTAATGTTTTTAGTATTACTTGTATAATTCATCCTTAGACTTAAGATTATTAAAATATTTCATATGAGAATTACTATATTTTGTTGCTACTCAAGATCTATTCTATTTATAGTAGCTGAACCAGTAATATTAGATGCATTATGAATTATATAGAGAAAACTAAATAAGCCAATCAACAATTTGTTACCCTAAAATGATTAGGGAGAATGTTCTTTTGCTTTTTATTAATAATGATTTGAGAATTCTCTAGCTAGAATGAAATAAGAATAAAAAAATTCTTTTCAAATATCAGTTATAATTAAATTACCAATTTGTAAGAACAATCATGATTGCATTTCGACAAAGAAGTTATTGATCATATATTCTATGTCCAATTAAATCACTGAATGATGAAAGGATTAAAGTGTGTGTTATAACATGCATGGATGTGTTAAATTAAACTACTTTGACGTTCTTAATATTTAGATGAAATATATTACTATACTTTAATTTTAATATACAACTATAGTTTTTTTATTGGACAAATAAAAATAAATTGACAAGAATTTTAATTTATCTAATTCTAATTAGAATTCATAATTTTTTTAAATGATAGATTTATATTTTTTTTAAGAATATCAAAAGAGAGAAAACTAATATAAATTTAGGTGTCTTAATTGGAAGTTTAAAATACTTTAAGGAACAAGTGTATGATTTTTTAATTTATTAACATCAAACTCTAATTATATATTAGAATTAGATTTTAATTATAATTTAAAGTTTAATTTTAGTTGTAATTGTAAATTCTAGTCTTTTTCTATATAAAGTTAGTAGAGGCTTTCTATATATAATGATAGTTGAAGCTAATAATGAAACTCTTTCTAAAAATTAGAGTTCTCTTTCTTTGTTGTGTGGGTACCATTAGAGACTAGACATTTGAATAGCTTGTGATTGATTCTTTCATAAAAACAAAATGAATTTTTGCTAAGAATCTAGATAGTGTTAGTCTTTAATTCTTTTTTATTTATTGTTGTTTCAATTTATTATATTAAAGTGATCTGATTGAGAAAAAATTATAAAATATTTTGCTATGTTTGTGATTTGACTCATGTTAATTTCTCATCATGGTTCTGTATCAAGTTTAACTTTATCTTCCTCCTTTAAGGAAACTAATGATATTAATGTTAAAATATGACTAAAATCCTTAAAATCATAACACTGAAATTTTATTAAATAAATTAATCAATTCATACTCTTGTGATAGGTGTAATTTATATCATGTTTTAAGTGTTATATGGTTTAGAGCATGATTTTGGATCTTAATCTTGTGTTTCTTGAGGTGTTTGATGTGTTTGTTAGTGATGGAAACCAAATAAGTGAAGAATGAAGAAAGTTGGAACATGTATGGGTTATATGGCAAGGTCACGATCGTGCATGCTATGTCACAATCATGATAAAAGGCTTTTCTTTAGTGTCATTGTCATAACAGACGCTTGGCAGACACGGGATTCTTCATCTGTTTTAAAGTTGGGGTGTTTTTTGAACCAAAAGGTAGCCATCATCTTACTAAATTGGATCAAGCAAGGAGCATCAAGAAGAGCATTGGAGAATTTTTAGAATTTCATATTCAGTTCCAAATCAAGTTCTTTTTTCTTTCCTTTTGTTATTTTCATTAAACTTGATGTGTAAATTGGATTTGAAGATGCTAATTATGTTTATGATGTTCTAATTTTCTAGATTAGGATTTATTCTTGAGTTGTTTTGTGACTTGATTGTTATTGATTTCAATTCAATATACTGGTGTTGTGATATTTAGGTATGTTAATTCTTCGACAATAAATCAAGAGCGTGAGTTGAAAGTAATTAGATTAGGTTAGGCAACGAGAGTTGGTGACTTAATAGGTCACACAAATATTTAATTGATAATCATACAAAGAGAGATCTTATGTGCAAACTCAATTATTTGATAAATCACTTAAGAACCAGTTGAAAATGCTAGGAAGTTTTTGTGAATCGAGAGGTTGCAAAATTTGGAATTTCTTAATCAATTAGGGTTAAATGATTAGGTCTTGAGAGAGAGTAATCAAACCTTTTGAAAATCTAAGATCAACACCTAATTGAATCAATAGTGGTTGAAGGAGCACAATAATGATAGAATGAATCCTAAGTTTCATCCTTGATTATTGTTGCATAATTATGGTAGCTCAATTGTTATTTGGTTATTTGCTTGATTTAATTTGATTGCTTTAATTTATGTTATTTACTTTCATTCAATTCATATTTCACTACCTTAGACAAAGTTAGGTTCACTTAGTTTTGACAATTTCGTCGTGGGATCAACACCTTTGATACTACAAGTTTACCATCTGTATACTTGCAAATATTTATAGTTTTATTATAGGTAAAACTTGCATAACAAGTTTTTGGTACCGTTATTAGGGAACTTAATTTAGGACGAATGAAATTCCTTTGATTTAAGGAATTATCACCCTTTCTTGTGATTGTGGTACCCAATCACAAGAAACTAAAATTTAAAAAAAATTGGATGCAAAGTAGAAGACACATCAATTTGGGCATTACAAGGCAAGAATAAGGAATTCAAAAAATTAAACACCAAGAAGAGATAGAAAGAATGATGGTGAAGCAAATATATCATGGAGAGCAAAGGACCCTTACACAACCAGCAATGCCTATCATTAATGCCCGAGGCCAGGGTTCAATGCCTATCATTAAGGAATTACATGACCAGCAGTGCAATCAACATACAACTTATTAGAAGAGATGAAAAACAATAGTTTCCTTGGATATCAAAATGAAGTAAATAGTAGTTAACCTTCCCAGGTCTAGAAGGAATGATTGCGGTAGATTCAGTGACAACATTGTAGGTTAAAATTGACAACCTCGCGTAGGAATGAACAGCCTGATAGTTGCTTGTTCAGTATAGATGCGACCTATACAGACAAGAGAACCATATCACAACTGATTTCTTCCTAGTAGAAAATAGAAATGTGAATACCCACTTATACAAAGTTTCCAAACACATATTATCCAACAAGTGGACTTAGGATGATAATCAAATGATAGCCATGATAGAAAGTCGTAGCTCCTTAATTACCAGCCATATGCCCTCATAATAGATAGTTCTACGAAGCTTTACAATACCCTATGTAGTTGGTAATTTAAAGATTTTGAAATGTTTATGTGATTTAGGTGTAAGAATAAACTTTATGCCTTTGTCAAGTTTTAGACAACTACAGCTGGGCGACGTGATAAAAGGATAATTGAGCATATTTTACCCCATATTGGATGTGTTTTCACTTAATATTTATTACTTTTTGTATATATTTGGTACTTAATTAGTTTCAAGTATATATATAGATTATAATTGCCTTTATGGACTTAAAGGAAAAGAATTCAGACAAAAGCACAGCATAAAAAAAAGATTCAACAATTTTAAGGGATGCACGACCATGCATATGCTTGTGCAATTCTTCAAGGTCATGCACTTTTGCAATATTTTGAGAATTCTAGTTTTGCACAGTTTGATGCACGGCTGTGTAAGAGATCGTGCATCGGTCAAAAACCTAAAATTTCATATAAAAGATGCTTTTTGGAGGCAATTGAGAAAGAGAGTCGGCAGGAAGCATTCTTAACTTTCTAATCACGATTCCATAGGCAATTTGGAGCTAGAAGAGTGGGAGACATGAGAATTTTATCGGATCCATTAGAATACAAGATTAGACATCTACATCACCAAAATACTCGATAGAGAATAATTATGGATATTTAGAATTATGATTTTATTGTTTTCGATTCAAATTTTTGTATATGTATAGTTGATTTTGTATTTGCTTATGTGTAACTAATTATTTCATTAGTATTTAGGTTAGATGGACCCTATTTAGATACTTTAACATATGTTGATTATTTTGTTAATGTAACTGATTGATTGATTTGTTGCAATCTAATTATTTGTTTTATTTATGTTCTAGTAATTCGAAATATTAAAGCATGAATTGACTAGAAAACCCTATGGCAACTTTAGCATGTACTTTTACTCTTGCGATTGGTCCATATGCATTATCTTTAAAAGAATAGTAACTAGTGGTAGATAAAAGTCAGTGAGATTTTGAGCCTTTTTAGACTGAAATATCCATATCAGTCTTATTGTCTTTTATTTATGTGTGACCTTCATGACATGTACATCCTGACTTTGCTTTGATTTTATATTCAAAACCACATTTTTATCAACTACAGTAACATGAAAATAATTAGGCATTTTTTGTTTTTACAAGCTACATTAGCCAAATAGCCTACCTATTGATATGAATTTTCCTTTGTTAAGCCCGTTTGAGCTTTATTAGCATTTCTTTTTGTACTAACCAAATTACTTACTATTAAACTTAACCAAATGTCTTACCCAAGCCTTAAAGCTAGTGAAGCATTTGTTGATTGGTAATGATTGTGGATATACAAGAGTATAAGTGTAGGGTGCGTAAATGTGTAGGATGGTTATAATTATTAGGATGTTATTTTATGTCTTTTCAATGAAATTCTTATGTTGATGTAGCTTCTTTCAATTTTTTAAATGAAAAGAGAAAAGAAAAAAGAAAAAAGTTTAAATAAAAGTATCTAGGAAGAAAGGCAATTGTTTTGCAAAGTTATTTATGATTAATGTCTCCTCCTAAAGTTGTATGGAATGGATAATTTGAATATGATGCATATGAGGAAGATGTGGCTTTGAAGGATCACTCTTTGTAGTTTCAATGTATTGTCTTTAATTGTATAAGGGATTCCTTCTAGTTGGTTATGCTTTACGTAGTTTATGGTGAGAGAGTTTGAATTTGAGTTAGGAAACATAATTTTTGCATTCATCATAGTTGGTGTACACAATTGTAAGTGAATGTTGGCTTTTACACTTGATGGTATATTGAGTTTTTTTTTTTTTTTTTTGCATTAGCTTAATAACTTTTATGCTACTTTACCCAAATACATCTCACCTTACCCGTGCCCACATAACAACCTTGAAAACTCCTTTGATTTATGATGATGCATGTGAATCTTAGTGGTGGAGAAATGAAATGATTTGCAAGTTTTACCTTTAGATTGCTCAGTTTCTAAAGGTGATGAATGTTAATTGATCATGAGTAGAAGCATCAAATGTTGAGTTCTTGCTATAGTTTTTTAAAGTTATTCATCTTTTCTTATAATTATATATTCTTGGGAAGTATGGGAAATGAGTAAATGCTTTTAGGTCTATGATTTTGATTATGATGTTTTTCCTGAGGACGGTTAGAAGCAAAGTGTGAGGGAAATCAATATGTGCTTAATTGATTATACATTTATTTTATAACAATTAGTGATTAATGATATGAAATGCTTAAGACATTCACTTTAGTTCATATTTGGTTTTAGGTACAATTCGAAAGCGAAAGAGCTAAAGTGAGTCCAAAGCATACTACTTAAGTCATTTTTTGGAGATTCGTAATCATTTGTCTTCATGGAGCAAGAATGAGAAGGATTGAAGCAAGGGGAGACAAGAAAATGCATGAAGAAAATGAATATATGTTGAAAACATCAAGATGAAAAGTGGTGGCAATGACTCACTTCCATGCATGCCTATGATTGATTTTTCGTGTGCGTGACACCACCATGCACACCCATGACTCACATACATGCCCGTGACACCATAAAGCACACCCGTGAAATGTTACCAGCTCACCCGAAAACCTAGTTTTGAGCATAAATACATCATTTTGATGGCAAAAATGATATGAAAAGTTGGAGGAAATGTTTGGGGTTTCAAGAGAAGAATGAGAGGCAAAACTCGGTGTCGTTAGAGACCCACGGAGAACATAGAGAGCTAAGCTTCCCGAACCAGTTCGGAGGTGATATCTATCTCGAAGAACCCGGTTAAGCATTTCTTTTATTGTTTTTATTGTTCTTTCTCTCATAAGGGTTGATTAAGTTATCCTATGCTTATGGATTTGGATTTTCATGTATGAATAATCTTTATCTTATTCTCACTAGATTGTTTATATGTGAACCCATTACTAGAATTTTGAACACAATCCGTAATTGTTTTGTTTGGATATTGCTAGAATCTTCAATATAATCCGTAATCGTTATGTTAAGATTCAATTGTAGCAACTAATGGTTTCGTTCCATAATTGTTGTATTTTCGATTGGTGTCGAATCATTAGGGATAACATGAACTAGGTTAAATGACTCGAGCATGTGTAGTTGTTGCCTTGATTAATTTGTTTCCTAATTCATAATGCAGCTGTCCAATTAAATCTAGAGATCTTATCCTAGGTTGTTTGATAGTTATGTTTAATTAATGAGCATCTCTTAATTAAACACGACCTAAAGGAAAACCGGTGTTAATAGAACTTATCGTTAACCTATGATTAATAGTTACTAGGAGAGGTATGAGAATAACAATTCAATGAATTATATTTAATTGTGTGTAGGTTGAGATTGAACCGATGATCGGGTCTTTAACATATTCATCACTTTTCATCATCTTTGAATGTTTTCTTTAATTTGTTTTCATTATTTTAGTTTCATTTTATTTTCTTATTTGAAAACAAACAAACCCCCACCCCACCTAAACACCAACTCTTTTTATAACAAAGGCTAACTAAACACTCCTTGTAGGATTGACCTAGGCTCACTACTGCTATAATTGTAGGTCAAGTTAGTTTGAGTAGTGTTACGACGTGTTACGTCAATATGATAAGAGAGAGTGACGTTTAGTGAAATTCTGTCTTAGGTTCTCGATTCACTTGAATCAGCCCCCTTTTTTTGGCTATAACTGAGTCTATAGACCTACACATTGGGTGATTTGAATTGGAGATGAAACTTAAGACATAGAATTAAAAATATCTAGCAAAGATTCAGACTTAATTATGGCTTTATGGCATTGTAAATTGAGATTGAAAATGGTGACCTGATGTTGGTCCTATATTGGAGCAACTTGTGTTTTTTGCTGCATATCTCATGGTTTATAAGTCCAAATGGTTTGATTTTTAATGCAATGGAAACCAGAGATATAAGGAGACAAATGTTTAGAAGACTTAAAGCATAAATTGAATGTTTTCAATGTGAAAATTCCGGAACAAGTGGAGATCATCATGTAATTTGTTTGCCAATTTTTATATCCACAATGGGCTTAGCCCAAATTGCACTATTTCGAGTTTTTGCTTCCCTTTTTTTTCACCGACTCATATCGGAACCTTTTTGAATGTTTATGAAACTTTTCATACACCTAGAAATAAATGAAATATGACTTATCATAAGTGAATTGTGTGATTAAATATTGAAATTTAAGATTGAGCATAATGTATGCTAAAGAAAATTTACATGTACATAGGGGATTTGTATACATATTGTTGCTTATATGTGTGTAGTATGACTATACAAGTTCACAAACTAATTTTGTGAAGATAATTAAGTACAATTTAACATTTTTTATATTTAAATGAGGTATAGGAATTTATATACTGCAATTATGTTAATGTACCTCGAGAAACACAAATGAACAAAACATATACAAAGTAAAACATATGAGTACTTGTGATTTGAATACTATCCTAATGGTGATAAGTTATGACTTGCATATATGAACTTAAAAATACATTTTATGTTTTCAAATGACTATCATATGATATATTAATATATTAATTATGAAATTGGCAAGTGATTAAAGGAAATGTTACAGTACCTGCTTTATTGTCTTGGTGATAGATAGATAGGCATGCCTATAGGGTTACAACGCAGCTACTACAGTTTGACACCATTGGTGTTTCATTTTAAGACTATAGTGTCTCTACAATTCAATATTTTTGGGTATCCACAGTTTGATACCTCTGGCTATTTTATAGTTCGATGCCTTCGAGTATGCACAGTTTGATATCTTCGAATATCCACAGCTCCCGTTATCCACACCCATAGGAATTTGCAGGCTTAACACAGACAGAAAATTTAACAGTCATAAATTATACTGATGAGCTTTGAATATCAATATTTGGCTTATAAATGTGCAATTTCGGTATATGGATAATATATTGAAGTATGTTTGCATTATGTACTTTGCTCAAGTATGTCATCATTATTGACATGGGTTTATGATATTCATGAAAGTGTGTATGCTTGACGGGATGACTACTGTGATTGGTCATTAAAACTAAGTGCTTCCTCACTAAGCTTTTAAGCTTAGCATAGTTATTATTCTGTGTTGGTCCAAGTAATAGGAGTCAGGCACAGGAAACATCTGTAAGGACCAAGTTCAACCGCTGCAAGTAAAAGTACCTTTGGAATGTATTTTTTGGTTAATGATGGTTGTATATGTGATGAAGGAAATTGTAGTTTCTTGACAATTTGTAATTAAGAATTTAAATTATATGTAATATCTCCTTTGGATTACCATATAAATGTAATGATGTAATACTACTTTTATATGATAATGTTAAATGATATGAAATTTTTAAATATATATATGTACAACACTGAATAGACAAATGTGTTACGACAATCCTTATAAATGAATAGAATTATATGTCATGAATGCATGTACAGGAATTTGGGTGCCTTGTGTGTGGGTGGTTGTAGGTTTCATATAGGGGGTGTTACATCATCATTGTATTAGTTGGATAATCTATATCATTTCCTCTTAGTAGCTAGAGACCCCTTCTTTCAACCATAACACCCTTTATTTTTGCATAAGAATGAAAAGAGTGAGCTTCTCGAGCTCTCGTGTAATTGTCCAAAGCTTGCTTTTATTTTATCTTAATGGGACATCATTAGGGGAATCATAGGTTATCCTAGCATTGTTTAATGCTTCTTTAGCTCTATGAATACCTTCAAAAGCATCCTTATGCAAGCTTATCTATAGGGATTTGAGCTCCTACTTTATTCCCATCAACTTTTATGGAATCAGAAGGAAGAACAACCATTCACCCTATGCTCTAAACCTTTAGACATATCTCCTTTAACCTATCCACGCCACAAATTGAATAGACATAAACTTAAGAAAAGCATCCCTCTCCAATTTTGTTTCCAAATGCTTAGTTTAATTACTTTGATATATTTAGAACCCCTAATATTGCTTTGGTTTAATTGGGATCATTAGAACCCCTAATATTCCGTGCAAACACTATCATTAGTTATTTGTGGATTTGTTAGCTTTGGATTTAGCTTTTTGCTTAGATTTATTGTCCTTAATGGATTTCAAACCTTCTTAGGAATCATCGTCCACATTTGGAGGGATGTTGGGAGGTTGCTACAATTTACCAACTCCTTACATTAGAGCATTATCAATAGAAAGAAACAAATTATCCTTTAAGGCACTTAATTTGAGTTAGGAACTTGTCTTGAGCACTATGAACAACTAGACCCTCAGAAACATCTTATCTAAAAACTGTAGAATGAACATTTTATGATTCTATCAATTCATCATAGAAACTAGTTTAGAATGCCTTACCATTTGATAGCCATTTCGTCCCTTATTAAGCTAGAGATGGCCTCCATTGGTAAGACAATTTAATGGTGTCATCAATGATCTTATCATCAATTCCAAGTCTAGGTAATGAAACTTCTTCATGTAGATTACAATCTATGTCAAACTAATGTAGATTCTTGAATAACATATATGTTTTCGTGATGAAGTTGCTTCATCTATGCATAATAGGTAGCCTATATAGCTTGTAAAGAGACTTATCCCTCTAGTGAACCAACATTCCAATAGGATTTGGTGAAAGTTAACCCGTAATGGAACTTGTTTATGCTTGATATCTTTAAGTTTAGTGTCAGGCTTCCACATTTAGAAAGAGATCGGCAATCGATTCAAGTGCTATAACCCCTTTTCTTTCATGCCTCACAAGAAAAACGTTGTTTAGCGACAGAAATTACTGACGGAAAACATTTGGATTTTGTCGGTAATATATATTAGTGACGGAATCAACCGACGAATATCGACATCGTTAAAACGGCCGTAGGTAAATTTATCGACGGATGGATTTGACTGTCGGTAAATTTACCAACAGATTTGTTGTTAACCGTCAGTAAATTTACCTATGGGCCTAAATATTTTGTCAGAATATTTTCCAACGGTAATGGTTTCGATGAGTACCTTTGAGTTTAACATGAAAAGGAAGAGATGATCCTCACTTAACAATACCAATATTCCGACTGTAATGGTTATTCCATCGGTGAGTACCTTTGAGTTTAACATGAAAAGGAAGAGATGATCCTCACTTAACAATACCTCTTGTCATCCTCTAAGCTTCCAATGCTTCAATGCCCATAGTTTTATCACCGAGAAGGCTGGTCATCTTCCAAGGAAGAATCCGACCAGAGAAGACTCCTAGGTGCTTGCTCCGTGCTTTAGTACTTCAATACTAGCGAGACAATGGCTGAACCATCCCTAATGAGGGACCAGATCATCTGGTCCACTTAGAGTTGGTCCACAAAAAGTGGACCAGAGGGTCTGAAGCCCCCTAATGACTGGTGGAATGTATTGGAGACCAGGGCTTGAGGAGTCTCCAAGCACTTGTTTATAGTTTAGTGGTTACAAGGAAGAAGAACTTGAGCAGGTTGGTGCAATGGAGTCGGAGCATGTTAGTGTAACGGAGAGGAAGTTGAGGAATAAGAAGAGGGGAGTTTTTAGACTTTCGAGGGATGAGAAGAAGTAGAGGTTAAAAGGGAAATTTCTGTTGGGGAAGGGGCTGCGGCCTGCATAAAGACAGGAGAGTCGGATGCCATTCGAAGGAAAAAAAGAGAGAAAGTTTACAAAACAGGTCCGTTAAAGTTTACAAAACAGCTCCTATAAACAGTAACAACTGGCATAAGATGTAAAGAAAAGACCTAAAATCTCGTAAGTACCCCTTAAGACCGAGAGAGAGAGAGAGAGAGGTAATAGCTAGTAGAACCAATAACAGGAAGAGAGCAGCAAAAAGCAAGGAAATCAGGAACTAACACAAGGATTGAGCTGCAGGTGAATGAACGTAATTGGAGCAAGAACAAAGAAAGTAGGAAGTAGGAAGTAGAAATTGAAGAATGATAGAAGAAAAAGAGCTATAGGATGAACACATATTAACAACCATAAAAAGGAAAGGGTTAGAGAAAAGATATAACCTGTCTCACTAACCATGTAATTTGATGATCGAACTGTAACTTATATCTCCTATTAAATTTTCTATCGTAATATCAAATCCCATAGGCTATTCATTCTTTGTAACATCTCAAAATTTTTCAATGGTGTTTGGATTATACAATAATAGCATGAAACATAATCATTATACATGTACATCTAAATTACTCACCTGGAATTAGTCACGATCATATGAATTTTATTATATTGTTATTCATTGAAACGTGACTTCTTTTTCTTTTATGAACATTTTTTATAGCATGCAGTATACTATCTTGTAATTTGATGAAATTGAAACAAAGTAAAAGATATAAGTTTTTAATTAACTGAAATTTATGCAGTTAGTCCAGAAAAATGTGTCTAACCATCAACCTGTTCTCTGTCAATATTTTGTAGTGACCTTAAGCCCAAGCCAGGCTTAAAAGTGCCGAATTCTGTGGAGTCCGGATCCTCTGTCCAAGATAACTCTGTCTTACTCTGTTTAAGATCAAAACGGTGTCATTTTTGTTAAAAATTTAAACGGGTACATAGTTCCTCTGTTCTACTCCTCTTGGACAGCCAAGCCGCCAGTCCTCTTTCAAAGGCGACCCATTTAGAGCCGAGTGTTTCTTTGGAGTGACTTTTGCACTTCTGAATTTTTGTTGCAACTTCTAATATTCCACTTCAACTATTCTGCTTCTTATTATTATTAAATTTTTTGAAAAGTATTATTATATATATTATTATTATTATTATATTCTTTAATAATATTTATAATAATATTATTATATTTTTATTTTTATTTTTATTTTTATTAGAATTATTATTATTATTATTATATTCGTTTTGATTATTAAATTTATTAATTATTTTAATTTCTATTATTATTATGAAATTTGATATAATTAGTAATTTTCTTCTTATTATTATTAACTTTATCATTCTGATTAATTTAATTATTCTTATAATTTTTAATTATTATTATTATTATTTTTCGACTTTAGTATATATACTTATTATTATAAATCTTAATATTTTTTACAAACTAATTATTATTATTATTATTATTATTATTATTATTATTATTATTATTATTATTATTAAAAATGTTTATTATTATTACTATAAAAAAATTTATTATTATTCATAACATTATTAAATTCCTTATTATTAAAAAGTGTAATAATTTAATTATTTATTGTTGTTGTTGCTGTTGTTGTTCTTATTATTATTATTATTATTATTATTAGGTATAAAAGGTTTGATTCTGCCCTACTGTCAACACGTGTTTTCAGTAGCAAAGTGGTATCAGAGCGTCCAGGTATGGGACTGGGCTGCCTCCACGTCGCGGGTTCGAATCCTAGGGAGTGGATTCGCCCAGTGTGATTCTCCCTCGCACTCAAAATTGACGCCTGGGAGGCGCCGCTTCTAGCGGATGCGTGGTGGGTATAAAAGGTTTGATTCTGCCCTACTGTCAACACGTGTTTTCAGTAGCAAAGAATCTTCTGTCCAATATCATGGTGTCTTATTGTGTCCAATAAATCTCAGCTATTTATTTATGTGAGGCCCACATGAGACTCGCGTAGGACCTGCAAAATAAATGGTTGAGATTTCATAAGACAGAATAAGACGAGTAAAACTAAAAAGAGGATCTGAATTCGTTGATACGAGGTGCCTTTGCACGGACCGTACCTATTTCTGCTGATGTGGCGATGAAGGCTAAGTGTACTTTACTTTTTCTTCTTTTTAGTTTCCTCCACATCATCGGCCTTCTCCTCCTTTAAATGAAGAGCCCCATCTTGTTTACCATATGACAATCCAAAGGAGTGTTGGCAGTCATTTTTCTTTTTTTGTAAATCCTAGGATTTTGCCGGAGGAAGCAACACAAAATTTGTGTTTTGGTTTAGACACTTTTAATTTTTTGAAGTTGTGAGAGAATAAAAGGCTAGATAGGAACATATTGTTGTGGACATAAATCAATACATTTTGAGACAAGAACGGAAGCATTTTGAAGATAAACAAGAGAATTCCATCAATATTCAAATGGAGACATCAAGATTTCAAGATATTTTAAAATGAGTTCTTTTATCTTGATTATTATTGGGTTTCTTTTTCTTAACATAAACTAAATTGGGATAAATTTAGATGGGAAAAAAATTGAAAACCTATTTGTTGGATTGATTATTTGATTTAATGAAAAATCTATTTTATTATGAATTATTCATAATTACTTTTTATGTTTGAATTTAAATTTTCTATCATTGTGATTTAATTTCAAATTACATATACAAAGATTGAGAAATCACATGTATGAATAAATCATGACATGAATAACAAGAGTTATATAAAATCGTAGAAATAGGGTCATAAATTTTCTAAATTAGAGTCAAATATATCAAGAGAATTAATAAAACAAGTTAATACATTCTTTGATTAGAAAGATATTTCAATCAATCCACTTAAAGCTAGGAGTTGTACGTCTTGATAAAGAATATGGCTTCAACTTTGAAATTTCTATTGGTATAAGAAACTCGGATTAATATTTGAAATTAGATCAATTTAGGCATAAAAAAGTTTTAGGAGGATTCTACACCTAGATCTTGTTTATTAATTAATTGTTTCATTCTTGTTTATTGCTTTAGTTCGTTATTTTAGGTTATTTATTTTAGCTTTGCTAATCTTTTCCTTTAAATAATTCATTCATTTATTAGATCAGATATAAAAAAGATTGTTAGTAATATTACTTGTAGTCAAATTAGAAAATGGCATCCTTCTTGAAAGAAATATAACCTATGATGAATGTGAGCATAAATAATTCCTTTTGAAAAATATTTAGGTCTATAATGATAATGGTCTTAATGAGATCATTACATGCACTTTTTAGAGTGACCTTATCCATATTCTTACTCTAAGGTCCCTTTAGTAACTAGTAATGAAGGAATCGAAATAAAAAAAATGAGAATGAGAATAAAAACTAGGAATCGAAATGGAAATGGAATTGTTGGTTATGCATGTTTGGTATACAAACATTAATTAGGAATGAGATTATAAAAGTTAATAGTTATACTAATGTTTGGTATCAAATATTAAGAATGGTAATGATAATTTTTTTTAACTTATGTTTAATTATTTTCTGATTGATTTTGTAGATGATTAATTAAATATTTTATATTATTAATTAATTAATACAAAATATATATTTAATAAATAATTAATTAAAATTATTTTTAATGATTCAATAAACTATTAATTTTTAAATAATTGTGCATGATTTTTCTTATAAGAATAAAATTAAAAAAGAAAATGAACTTAATTTATGATATAAAATCATTGAAATAAAATAAAATAATTATTAAATAAATGTTTAAATAAAATAATGTGCAATGTTGATAATAATATCCTAATAAGAATAAATCAAAATAATGTATTGTCTAAATAAATAAACTAATATTAAACTATCAAATATATATTATAATATCATGTGATCATTGAGATGACTCTAGTACGTCTTGGGCAAACAACACTTTGTAATAATCGGGCATACTAAAAATGACCTCAACCCTTTTATCATCTTCATCGATAAGTCTTGTTGCTTTAACCAATTTCATTAATGAAAGTCTTCCAACATCTTTCAATACATCAAATATTTGAGTTCTTTTCTCACTAATATCCACAAAAAAGAGTAAACGCTTTTTTCATATCTTTTAAAGATGAAGCATATTTATGTTTAGATTCAACCAAGCTTTGTATATTGTTTGATGGCTCCAAAAGTTCTCTCTGAAGTAGATCTATGCTTTTCTTGAGCTTTCTTTTTCTAAGTTTAGATGATGATGTTGAATTATTTTGAGTCACACATTCTTCATCATTTCCAGCATTTGATTGTACATTATTCACAATATTGCATTCTTCATCATTTCCTTCCATACTTTCTTCGATTGGACCTTGAGCCTTATTTCCTATTACTCTATCTTTTGCATTACTTTTAGCTAGCCGATCAAAATGGACACATGGTTTCATGTATAAAGTTGGTGCTCCTTTGCGACTTTACATAACAATAACAACATTATCGTAAATAATAATGTGCACAATAATTGTAACATCCCGGTACCAGCAGGAAGGGTAGAATAGTAAATATGGGTGTTCAGTGAGAGCTTAGTAATGCAATTGCATGTTCATGCATTATATGACATACACATATTGTGAAAAATGAAATTGTTGCACATGAAAATAAGTGTACATGCATTCATTGACATTCCCGGTATAATTGGTAATAAATGTGATTGTTTTGAGAATTTTGCGAATTTTGGGTTATTGGTATTGAAAATTGTTATGGAGAGTGAAATTAGTGATTTAGTAATTTTGGAAAATTTTAGGAATGTTTTTCTGAAATTTTTCGGGGTAAATTCTGGACTAGGAAAAATGCCAAGTGGCAGACCTATTGATAACAGGTAGAAGAATTTATTGTCAAATATTGGAGTTTTGGATACATGATTTTAGGAACTTTGGACAAGTGTTATTTATTGGAACTTGGGCTTGAAAGTGATTAGTTAAGAAGGAATTACTTGAAGCTTGACACATGGCAAGTTCCTAGCCATGTATTAAGTTAAAATATCCTAAGTTTACATTCTTTTAAGCTCTCCTCTACCCTCTCTCACGACACTCTCTCCTTCACTTATATTTTGTTTTCATTTTTCCCTCTTGTTTCACCTCATTGTCGTGGCTTCATCCCCCTTTCTTCATCTCCTTCACTAGTTGGTGACTTATCTACTTGAATCCTTGCTCCATCTTGCAACCACACTTCCATCTTGTTACCTCTTCACTTTGCCTAAGGAAAAACCTACCTTTACCCCCTTTGGAGATGATGATCGATGGT
>JAOTBA010000005.1:24643652-24656469 GCA_025629845.1 Erythroxylum squamatum
CTTAAGGCACAATAACATCTATAACACAATTCATATACAAAAACACTCATTTAAATTCATTTTAATATTTCTAAATTTCACTAAAAGATCGGGGTCCAATAGTAATACTTGAGGAGTGGTTGAACTACTAATGGTAGTAGGTTTATTGGATTGTTCAGTAGTAGAACAGGATGGTTGATCTTGTCCTTTTAACAATGTAATAGTGGTTCGGAGTCTATTTATTTCTTTGGTAACAATGCTGGTTTGTTGTTGAAGATTTATCAACTCGGCTTCCTTTTGTATTAATGTATCTTCTAACTGTTTCAAAACTGCTTCCATTCTCTTGTAAGAATATCTGCAAGAAAATTGTTAGTAGTTTTAATATAATGGATTGAAAATGTATATTGATTCAATTCCAATTGCCATCTGATAAGACGACCTTGGTTGTAATTCGATTTGATTGTATACTTGATAAATCCACATAGATACTTCGAATCCGTTTGAATTTTAAATTCAATCGGTAATAGATCTATCCGCCATTTTCTCAAAATTTTGAAACAGGCTAATGTTTCCTTCTCATGAGTTGTATACTTCAATTTAGTGGGATTGAAAGTCCCATTTATATACTTGCATACTAAATACTTCTTGAGTTTGGGTGGTTGTGCCAAAAGGCATCCTGCCCATGTATCCTTGCTAGCATCTAATTGTACTAATAAATTATCTTGAGGAAGATAATTGTAAAGAGTTGGTAGGTTCTTACAGATTGCTTTAAGTCTTTGAACTGCTTGAGTATCTTCTTTAGTCCAATGCCATTGATATTTTGTGCTACATTTTAATTGTAAACTCCTCCTTTCTTTGGCTAATTCTTTAAGAAATCCTTGATCTAAGATATAATTTAATAATCCAAGAAATTGTTGTACTTGAGTTTTATCTTTCAATATATCTGGGAATAATTGTAATTTTTTGAGTATATTAGGTTGTAGTTTTAGATAACCCTGATGAAATTCGATTCCTAAATATTCAATTGTTTATTGTGTTATTCGAGCCTTTTTTCTACTTAAAATTAATCATTTTTCTTTACATCTTTGTAATACGAGTCGTACCTTTTTCAAATGATCAACTTTATCTTGGTTAGAGAAGATAATTATATCATCTATATAGACAAATGTAAATTCCTCTAATCCTACTAAATTATTATCCATAAATCTTTGATAAATATTAGGGGCTTATTTTAATCCAAAGGGTAATACATTCCATTGATAATGTTTTTTAGGTGGACATGTGAATGCTGTTAAATCTTTAGTATTGTTATGTAGTCTAAATTGCCAATAATCAGATTTGGCATCTAATGTAGAAAACCAAGTATGTCCTTTAAGTTTATTAATAATATAATCCTTTCGAGGTAATTTATAAGCATCTCCTATAGTTGCTTCGTTTAATTTTTTATAATTAATGACCATGCGTCGTTTACCTCTTTTTTGTTCGGCTGAGTTATTTACATAAAAAGCGGGTGTTGAATGTTTACTCGTACTAGGACTAATCAATCCTTTTTCTAATAATTCAGTACATTCAGTGATAAATTCTTTTACATCTTGTTGAGTGTAAGGAATATTGTTTTTGATATTAATTTCTTGTGTCAGATCCTTAAGATGAATTTGAATGAGTTCCTGGTTTTGATTTTTAATGGGATCTAATGGGTTTTCACTACAAATTTCGTTAAGTAAGGTGTCTATTTCTAATTAGAGAGAAATATTATTGAGAAGATAGAATTGTAAAGTATCAAGTTTTGTTGAATTTGTTTTCAGTTGCTGGTAATACGTAGTATGATAAATAGGAATTTTCAAAATAATAGAGTTTTGATTCATAGTTTTAATAAATGAGGTTCGTAATGTAATATAATGTAGATATTGACAAAAGAGGTTGTATAATTTAAGAAAATTGTTGCGTATAATTAAAGGTAATCCTGAGTCCTCTTGATAAATAGAGGGAATTAGCTAAACAACATCAACATAATCAGCTTTTACCAGAGGCAAGATAAATGTTATCTCAAACTAAATATTTTTATAATTCGATTAAAAACGATAGATTAGAAATTTAGGATCATATGAAATATTTAATTGATTAAATAACACCATGACATTTTGCACCTTTAAATTATAAGAGTAATTAAATTAATCAGAATAATAAAGTTAAACATAATAAGAAGAAAATTACTAATTATAACAAATTTCATAATAATAATATAAATTAAAATAATTAATAAATTTAATTAAAAAACGAATATTATAATTATAATTATAATACTAATAATAATAGTATTATTATTATTATTAAACAATTTAATAATAATAATATATATAATAATACTTTGTAAAAAATTTAATAATAATAAGAAGCAGAATAGTTAAAGTTAAATATTAGAAGTTGCAAAAAAAATACAAAAGTGCAAAAGTCATTCAAAAAAAAAAAAACACGCAGACTCTAAATGGGTCACTTTTAAAAGAGGACTAGTAACTACGCGTTCGTTTAAATTTTTAACAAAAACAATACCGTTTTAATTTTAGCCAAAGTAAGATAGAGTTATCTTGCACAGAGAATTCGGAGTAACTTCCGTGAATGCAGTCAACAATTTCATGTCTAACACACTAATATTGAAAAATATAAAATGAAAGGCATGTGTCAGTTTCATGGCTGGATTCACACTCAAATGCCCTCGATCTAATCCATGCATGTCCACCAGTTCCTCTGTCTATATTAAAGCTAATAAGAGCTTTAGATTAGTGAGTGTCGGGTGGTCAAAAAACAAGGAGAAAGTGAGAGATGGGAAGATTATTTGTGGTAGAGTTGGAAGGCAGGTCTTACAGGTGCAAGTTCTGTGGTACCCACTTAGCCCTTCCGGATGATCTGGTATCAAAGGTGAGTACGGCCCATCTCTTACTAGTTACTACTCTCAATGGTTGCTGCTTATCGAGATATAGTTCTGCAAATTCATTTTCTTCGCAGTTGGTTTTCTCTATAAGTGGAATAAGACAGGAGCTTGAACATCGTTCATAACATCTGTTCGTCACACGAGAAAAGGAGCCACTGGACTATAAAAATTTACCTATGTGGTTGTGTTATGCAACTATGGACTAATCTTCATAGATGAAGGTTGTCCACGCAGAAAGCTAGGAGATGATTTATTTGCTTTGTCACTTGAAGTGAATTGCGTGTTCATGCTATAAGCTATTGGTTCTACCATATACAGTGCGGCAATGAACAGTTTTTACATTGTATTTCTTTGCTGGTTTATTAGAAAAAACTATTGGGTCTCATTCTCGTCTCTTGACTTGGTCAGGCTTTTCAGTGCCGAAGAGGAAAAGCATATCTTTTCAATAAGGCGTGAGTTCCTTGCTGTTCTTTCATGGATTGCTTCATTACCAAATTTCGTAACATACTTAGATTTATTTTTACTTCTAAAGTGCTGTCGTCATTGCCATTAATCTAGTAAAATGTTGATATCATGACTTAGATTGTTCGGCTAACCATGCCCAAGTTTCAAACATTAACAGTCCTGAATCGAAGTTGTGTTATCAAGAGCTCGCTTGGTTGGTTGGTGCGAAGTGATAAAATATGAAGTGTAGGTCGCTATTGCTAAGTTATAGGTTCATCGATTTTTATTGACTTAACCACAGTTTTAGCCAAAACTGAAATTCTCATAAACTTAGTGATTTTTAATTTACGTTAAAAATTTTAACCGCATTTCTATATTATTGATTAAAATGGAAAAACATGCCTTTCTGTTTGAAGATCTAAGATTCCTTAAACACTATGATCAGGAAGCGGGATGAGAACTTTAGCATGTGATGAGGTTTTGACTTTTAGTGAATGCCTGCTGTCTTACTGATCATCCTTGTTCTTGTTGCCCAGTGATTCAGAGACTTATGACTTAATGGTATTTTACTGTAATAAACAATAATTAGTATCTACATTCTAGACAGATGGAAGACTGCTTAACTTCAAACACTGGGGATCATATCGGTACATTGATCATTTTTGTTAGCTGAATCAATTCAATTCTTCTGATTTTGACTTCAGATATTGTTTTATCTTCCTATATGAATAATAATAAGTTGTCTTCAATTTGATCTTATCGTTCCAAATTATCACTTCTTGTTTAATTCCATTTAATTATACAAGAAGTGATCCCTTCATTGATACTGCAATGGACAGATAGGGATGCAAACTGCAAAAACAATACGGGTGATAAGAAAATTGAACAAGAAACCAAGTCATGATGAGAAAATATATGTGATGGAAAGGAAGCAAAATGTTATAGATTAGTTAGGAAGGAAAGATGTGAATGATGGATCCCTAAAAATTTTCAGTTTAATGGCATTTCAGTGTCAATTCTGATTCTATTCCTCTTTCAATGAAAGAATCCAAAGCAAGAAAAATGGTTGTAAATGTTAAGCTTGCCACTCCTAGGTTTCCTTAACTGTAATTAACCAAAGCATTGATCAATAACTTAGTTTCTTGATCAATAACCACTCCTAATGAAATCTATTAATTTTCGGGAAAAAAAAACTTAGTTTCTCGCTTTCTGGTATGCTATTGAAGTGCAGTTTTAACTTATTTTCTTGCTTTCTGTGAGCTATTGAAGTGCAGTTTTACATGTATCTCCCTGATTGTCTGTGAACAATCTGCAATATTTTTGTCCTCAATTCTTGGATGTGGCAAATTCTTGACCAGGTAAGTGCACGTTTAAAGGTGATTGGGGGAATTTACCAAAATTCCATTGCTCATAAAGCATAAAATGGATTTGTCACCTATTGTTATTTAAGTCTTCTATCTGATCTTAAAGAATATGGGACTTCAAGATAGACTGTTAGCTTTTTAGATGTTTTTAAGCTATCCCATTTCTGCCTTCCACTTTGTAGATCACTATTGAAGCTCCAACTGGTGGCCTAAACCCTTCCATATTGTAAAGGGCAAGAGTGAAAAGAATTCTATCGTGTATTATTCATTCACTAAACAAACGTTTAAATACAATTATGCAGAACAACCCTGTACATGAAATCCCTGATATCAAGGAGAAAAATCAGTATAAAAAATCTAAACAGCTAAGATGTTAAACAACTGCAGATTCTGGTATCTCTACAATTTACTGCAGATTCGGGTGTATCTACAATTGAGCTGCTGCAGATTCTGTGGTATCAGGGTCAATACTCATACACCTTTACATATAGATGACAATGACAAGAAAGATACAGTTTCTTTATGTTATCTTACTATATCAATTGAACAGCCTCTCTCTTCTATGCTTCTAAGTCTATAGAATTTGTTCAATCCCTTAATATCTGTAATTTTTAGAACAATTATTGAAAGGGTAATAAATAATTAATGACTAAAGAGTGACTTGGTATCTAAAGGTTTACGTTGATAACACCTTGCAGTATCATTTTTGCTTAACTGAAGACTTTATAATATTCATTGTGTTGCTATTGTTTTAGATTCCTACTGGGAGTGCGCTTTTTGAAAAATGTTTTCTTCCCCTGTTTGAGATGTCTGTTTGGTTCCTTAAATGATTAATCACTTTTTCAAGGGCTATTTCATGGCTTACTCTGACAGCTGATCAGAATCTGATTTGTTCGCCTGCTCACCTTGAAAAAATGAATTTTAACCCCGAAAAAGAGACTTCTCTTAAATGAAACTGGTGGTTAACCTAAAACAACTGAGTGAGGTGTGTGAGCTTTTCTTCTTGAAGAAGTTGTTCTGGCATAATACCTACCTCCTTAACAGATGTGCAAATATGGTCTTGTGTTCATTCATAGAAAGAAAAAGCGTGTTTTGTATACATGCTGAATATTCGTGCATCTCTGTACCAAGTTATACAGATTATTGCATTTTTAACTGATACGAGGAGAGTGAACACTTCCATCTTAGGAAACTTGAGTTGTACATCCAGATTTCTAGAGTGATGCATTTTGTGGGATTCGCCATTGCAGCGTGAACACAACAACTGGGGTCCTAGAGGAAAGAATGATGCTTTCAGGGATACATACTGTGGCAGATATATTTTGCTGCTCATGTGGACAAAATGTTGGCTGGAAATATGTATTCTCCTTTCGCTCTTGCTCAACTATATACATACTGACATACAGATATGCACTTGTGCGTAGGGTCAAACCATGTATAGTTATGCTTGCTAAGTATTGTTTTCTTTGGACCCTTAGTGAAAAGTAGAAAACTTATAGGTTGGCTCCATTGTAAGTGTCTGCCTGTGCCTTTTAATTGGTTGGTTTTAGAATACAGCTTCTGTTTTAAGTTCCTTTTGCTGATTTTTTTTGGCTTCAACATATTGTCATTCTCACCAGGCAGCAGCAGAGGAGAAGAGCCAAAAGTATAAAGAAGGGAAGTTTGTTCTTGAAAGGTACAACTTATTTTGAAAGGGCCTATTCATGCCTTTCTTCAATCCTCTTGACGCCAATGCATATATTTCTATCAAACAGAGGAAGGATCGTTGAGGAGACGGATTTTTCAATTGAAGCCTTTATTGACAATCATCCGGGTATGAGTGATGGTGAAGATGCCTAGGATTGTAATCTATTTATGTAATTATTAAGGGTCGGAGTCTCAACTACCACGCACGCAAGTACTACTAGCCTAAAAGAAACATGTGCAGAAATAATTATATGTTTAAGGTAAGTTCAGTAGATGGAATGCTTCCAGCCAGGTGGTGCAGGCACGAGATCCTCTGTCCCATTTTGCCCAGTACCCTCTGTCTCAACAACATCCTAGCTATTTAAATTTTCTCTCTTAATTATTGTATAGTTGGGATGTTCCTAAGACAGAAGGTACCGGATAAAATGGGCCAGAAGATTTGAACCCGGTGGTGTAACTCTTAATTAGTTGCATTCTTGTCAACTTAATTACATTTTCTAAATATATTTCACAAACTTTCGTGGTATACGCCAGCTGGAAATATCTGATATTTAGGCGGGTGCCTTTGTCGTACAATATGTATTTTTTATATTTTATGATATATGGTTCTTTTGGTGCTTTACATATACATGTTTATATATATGTAAAGCACCAAAAGAACCATACATCTGTAAAGCACCAAAAGAACCATATATATGTAAACATACATGAAATAGCCCTTATGATATCTCGGTGATGACAACATGACAGAAAGCAGAAGTGCAGCGATTGTAAGAGGGACTAAAAAACCCGTTGCAAGCATAAATGAGAAATGAGGAGATCAATGACATTAAATCCATGTTCCAGTAGCTCATTCAGAAAATAGGCAAGGAGAATGTCAACATGAAACCCTGGAGACATGGACAACAACTACACCATTCCTACACGATTCATCAAGTTGGATTTTCCTACATTTGAAGGTGTGGAGGTGAGAAGTTGGATCTACATTTGTGAACAATTCTTGACCATAGATCGCACACCAAAAGAATTCAAGTTCCAAGTGGCATCGCTACACTTGGAAGGAATGGCATTGGAACGGTACCAGTTGATGACGAGGAACAAAAGTGACAAGAAGGTGCTAAGATGGGAAGAGTTTATAGCAGCCTTGAGACAGAGGTTTGATGAAGAGACTTTTGAGGATCCAATCGGGGATTTAAAGGAGCTTAAATAGGAAGGGACGGTGGTGGACTACTGTGCACAGTTTGAAAAACATTCAAACAAATTATCGCTCCCAGAAAGTTATCTCATCGGTTTTTTTCTCAAAAGCCCTAAACTTGAGTTAGAGTTGACGGTCAAGATGATGTATCTCGAAACTCTCCAACAAGCATACGCACTAGCACAGAAACAAGAAGCTATTGGGGCTGCTAGTGTATCGATGTACTTCGTAAAAGAGCCAAAAGCTCCGGAACAGAGAGGGGGAGTCGTCAATGTAATGCACAAAGGAATGAACCCAAACATTCCTCTAATCAAAAACAACCCAGAAGCAAGTTTGCTTTCTTCTCTTGGACATCAAAGGAATGTGAATAAGCCTAGTTATCATAAAAAAAACTTGCATGAAATGAAAACAATGAATAGCAAGGAGTTCGATGAGAAGAGGGCGAGAGGACTATCAGCCTGTTTAGAAGCATGCGAATTCAATTCATTGTTACAGTAACGAGATTGAATTGATTTCAATTTACACTGTTCGGAACAAATCCAGTAATATTAGAATTGAATTCAATTACATTATTTGGAACAAATCCAATAATATTAGAATTAAATTCAATTATTTCATATGACATATTTACCTCTGACTAAAAAATAATGTTATTAACTAATAAACATTCACACTTATATAGAGCAACTTATAAACATCAATTTCATTATAAGTAATATCATCAAAAAAAATTTATTATTAAAATGAAAAGAAAAAATTGATTGCAGATGATATAAGACTAGACCGAGCTATAAAGATGATTATATAATCTTTATATTCTTTCATATATATAAAATTGTTTTGATTAAATATGCCGTGGAAGGAAGGTCGTTAAAAGTTCCAAATCTGAGGCGTGGACCTGATTGTCATTTATTAGAAGCAGGGACGGAGCTACAATAGGCAGGGGGCACTTGCCCTCTCTAGCTCCAACAAATTTCATACAAAAAATTTATTATTTTAAGTATTGCCTCTATAAAAAAAATAAAATTTTGTTCTCATTAAAATTTTATCTCCGTTAAAAATAAAATTTTGTCCTTATTAAAACTTTGCCCAGTTAAAAAAATTTCTAAATATGCCCTTATTACAGTCCACAAAATCTTCCCCAAAAACACTAAGGTGGGCTTCCCCTTCTCTCTTTCTGGAGATGCCTAATGTTAAACACATAACACGCATTGTCAAGCAGAGACTGGTCAGTGAATCTTATTCTACGCTTTTTGGACGTTTGACCTAGCAAAACTGAGAAGAGTTGAGTTTTTGTTCCACTCCAAGACACAGAACAAGACATTCTCTTCCCACACGTTTTCATTGTTCATTCCACCTCCACAAGAATCCTATATCATTTATACTCTTCAAACGCAACTCTGTTTCTCCAGGATTTCTTTTTCATTCTTTGGGCTCTATAACTCAAGAACCCACCTCTAGTTTCATACGATTCATCAATCATTGAATATTCTTCGCTGGAAACATATAAGAGTACGATTTTTCATCTAGGATTAACTCATTTTCGATCTTCTCTTCGAAATATCTTCTTCTGTTTGTTTATGGAAACTTTGACTACATATTGATATTAGCTTTTCGTGTTCTGTTTCTTTTGGAAATTCTGAAAGTGTATGCGAAAGTGAAGGTGAGAACACAAGATCGAGATGATCAGCATGCTTTAAGAGATCATAATTGGAGTTCTTTGCTTTCTTTGACCAGGACACGAATGAAACGCTTGCCATCTCTAGGCTTGTTAGAAGCAACAAAACTGTCTGGTGGCGCGTGGGTGGCTGTTGGGAGAAGAGTGTGGCTCGTCTGGTGTAGGGTTGAAATAGTGGGTATTATTGGGTTTGGGAGTTAAAAACAGAAGATAGTAGCTTTTGGTTTCAATTCACGTGAATTGAATTTGTTAACAAAGTGGGTTTTAAACCCACGAGAGAATTCAAATCATGCCCTTTTTGTGATTTCAAACAGGTGAATTGATTGAATTCAATTCATCCTCTTTCAAATAGCCTGTATGTTTATGGTGTAACGAGAAATACAGCCTGACACAAATACAAAGGAGAGAATTTCAATTATACATGGTAAAGGAGAAGGAAACCACAAAGAATGAAGGGACTCGTGATGAAACGGAAGACGATAGACTAGAGCACCCTTGAGTGTCGTTGGAGGCGATGTGGGGATTAAGGGACCAAACGGAGTTTGAGCAGAATGTTGACCGTTTTACACCCATAATGGGTTCAAAGGTCATCTGGTATGAATAACTGCTACCGGTAGTTATTCCAGATGATCAATATATAAGGCAACGGTTATGAACGAAAATAGAAGGGTGTGTGCTTATTATTTTGGGATTTGCAGACAAGGAAAAACTTGATTCGGTGTTCTCTAACCAGTGGAACTACAATGAATAATTCAAGTATGTAATCATTTGTTTTTTCCATGCATATACGATGATCCTGTGGTATATGATCTGTTCATAGAAGATCTTACAGTTAACGCCACACGTGAGTTTGGCATGGGTATCTATAATTTCTACATCGAGTTTTATGATCATTTATGCGTTTACATTCCATAAACACTAAAAATGTATTTTTAAACCTAAATATTTTTCTTAAAATATAGGTAACTAAAGAAAATTTGACTTTAGTAGTTAAATATAAATATAAATTAAATGTTAACATTTTAGGATGTTTAACATATTGAAAACGATCAAATTAAACTTTCTATAGATTAAAATATATATACATATAGCTGTCAAAAGAGCACACACCAGGAGCAGGAGCTTCATCGTCCACCTATGAAGACTTACCTAGAGCTACCACACTCACAAATGAGAAAGGAGACTCTTCTGGTTTTTATCTGGGACCACAAGCTAAGCAGACAAGGCCCGAATTTTCTCCTTCTAGCCTAACGCTTCGTGATACTCGTTATTGTCCTGTTATTCTAGATGCTTCTCTATTTTTCTTATTCTCCTTTCATATGTAAGCTTGCCTATATAAAGGCATCTATTGTTCAACAAATGATGAGGCAAAAAGATTAAAATTTCTGCCTTACCTTTGTTACTTTTATCATAGTATCAGAGCTCTTCTGCATTCAGCCAGAATGGGTATCCATCTAGGCTACTATTTGTTAGTTTCTCAAGCCTTTAAGTCTCTATTTTCTTCTTACCTTCTTTTACTTCTTTTTGTTGTTGTGCATCTTTTGCCTTTTGGCCCCTTCAACTTCAATATGTCAAGAGGACCATCTTACGCCAGTATCACAGGCAACCAAAATCTAAACAATGTTAGACCAGAAGACCACCCAGCTTCTCCATATTATCTTCATCCCAATGAAAACCCATCACTTGTCCTAGTGTCCTCTCCATTGATCAAACCAAATTACTATTCATGGTCTAGGTCAATGAGAATGGCGCTATTATCAAAAAATAAATTAAGATTCATTGATGGTAGTATTATTATGCCAAACAGAAATGATCCTATATATGCCTATTGGGAACGATGCAATACAATGGTGCTATCATGGTTAATGCGTTCTGTAAGTGATTATATTGTCCAAAGTATTATTGGCTAGATTCTACTGCAGAGGTATGGAAGGACCTACAAGACAGATTCGCTTAAGCAGACTCTTTCCATATTTTAGACCTTTAAGAAGAAATTTATTCACTAAAGCAAGGAAACCTCTCAATATCCGACTATTATACAAACCTTAAAATGCTCTGGGATGAGTTTTCCAATATAAGACCACTGCACTGATGTAGGTGTCAACCTCAATGTACATGTGATGTCCAGACTATCATCAAGTCATACCAAGAGAATGATAGTGTTATACATTTTTTAAAAGGCTTAAAAGACTCATATACTACGGTACGATCTCAGATTATGTTGATGGAACCATTACCTGATATTAAGAGTCTTCTCTATGGTAGCACAACATGAGAGACAACTAATTTCCTCTTATTCTCACACTGTGACTCATTCAAATGGTCCTGAATCTCAAGCATTATATACCAAGACAGATATGAAGAAAACTTTTCAGTCAACAAAAATACCTGCATGCAGTTACTGTGGACTCCTAGGGCATATGGAAGACAAGTGTTACAGGAAACACGGATTTCCTCCCAACTTTACAACCAACAACAATAAATCAACTACTTGCCAGTCCAAAGATGCCTACAGGTCCAGATTCAGAGCTGCCAACCAAGTCAAAATGCACCTCGATCGACAATTCTTCAGACAACACCCTCTGCACCTCAGATGATCAGAAAGAAAGCATGCAATCGAATGTTAACTACAATCTGACTCAGGAAGAATATCACCAACTGAAGGAATTATTGCACAATGGAAAAGTTCCTATGACCAGTTTGCCCTTGGTACCGCAAATAAATACACTCACAAAAGATGACAAAGGTACATACTCACCTGTCAAACTATGTTTACCTTCATCCATTTGGATCTTGGACTCAGGTGTTGCGGATCACATTATATGCAGTTTAGAACTATTTTCTGAGTATACAAATGCCAGTGATTTGACAGTGAGGCTCCCCAATGGCCAACAAGTACCCGTTACGCATATAGGAATTGTTCAGATCTCTGGTCTAGTATTGACTAATGTTCTCTATGTTCCTATCTTCTCACTTAATCTCATTTCCATCAATCAGCTTACAAATTCCTCTCTTTACAAACTAACCTTCACCATTCACTCTTGTGACATTCAGGATACCGAAACCTCGAAGATGATTGGTTTTGCTAAACAACTTGATGGACTCTATTACCTAGGACCCACACATCAAGCCAACACAGCCTTCTCTCAATCAAGCCACATTTGGCATCATCGATTAGGATACTTGTCCAACTCCAGATTGAAATTGTTGTCTTCTATAGATTCATCTATTCCTTTCCAGCATGTTACACAATGTGATATATGTCATTTTTCAAAAAAAAAAGTTTTCCTTTTAAATTGAGCACTTCTATGGCTTCTACTTGCTTTGATATCATCCATGTTGACATATGGGGACCTTACCATATTGCATTTATTCATGGACACAGATTCTTCTTAACTATACCATAGCCTTATGATATGGGTACATTTAATAAAGCACAAATCCAAAACTAGGGACTTAATTAGAAAATTTTTTTGCCTATGTGGAAAGACAGTTTGCAAAAAAGATAAAATGCATCAGAAGCGATCAAGGGGTTGAATTTT
>JAOTBA010000005.1:24683997-24704557 GCA_025629845.1 Erythroxylum squamatum
TCCCGAATTAGATATATACTTCTTCGTATCATGCTAAACAAGGTATGAAGGACCTGATGAATGAGAAGTCATACATGGTGTAACATAAAATTTTAAGCCACATTTTCAAAGCTAGGATTGCGAGATTGATCAAGGTAACCATTTCTCAATTCTAGACTAAGGTGATATGGAACATGTATTGACGATCACAGGGGTAAGTTGACTAATAAGGACACTAAGGTCAATTCATGCTTCTAACTTGTTGAGTCTGATGCATAAAGATTTTGGTAGGCCTCATCCAATTGCATTGCGCAATTCTGAAAGGATTCTGACATTTCTTGGTGATTATTTCCATCACAGTCATGTGTTCTTGCTTAAAGTCTGAAGGTTGAGAACAATTCATCAAGATAGTCAGATTTGACCATGGAAGAGAGTATCATGGCAGACATGATGTTTCAGGACTTTGAAAGGTCCATTTGCCAGATATATGAACTCAGTTTGAATAGTGACTTAGATCACTATGCCGAATAGTTCTGAGTAAAATGGTGTGTTGCCGAAAGGCATATTGCACCCTAAAGGGCTTAAAGAAGTCAATGCAGAGTAGAACCAATCCACCTATCTAGAAATTTAAGAACTCGGCCTTGCGCACAATTGTGTAAAAGGCTGCCCTACTGAGGTAGGATAATCCTTATAAAGAAATATTGCATACTCATTCTTCATTGCTATTTAGTAAAAGATCTCGTCCACTCTACGTCTACAGATTTTACTGTAGATAAGGAGGGACCAGAATAGTGGAATCACAAACAACCAAGTTACTGGAATACCATGTTTATGACGATGGTGGGTCTTTTATCCTTTTGGATGATAGCAGGGTGGATACTAAGGTTATCCCGTATCCACTACTCATACAGTTAGATCTGGCGGATCTAGATTTTTGTACCACACCTGTACAGGAACAGGAACCCATACTTGTACATAGAGGGTTTCCTGGGGGTACAAAATCTAATAAAGTTAAGTAAATCCACTGGAGTGAGATGACCTGCTATCCTATCTGACAACATGAATGCTATTTAGTGTGGTGGGATGCAATGAGTGACGAAATGTAAGCCATGAAGCGTAGTAAGGTGAGGGGAGCTAGTTGATTTGCATCAGGTACTGCAAGCTCGTCAGTTATAAATAAAGTTGAAACCTAAAGGATTTCAGGATAAAGATCAATGGTTTATAGACTCGCTCAATTGCCTAAGGGTTCACTCAGGGAAAATGGCTGACTTTGTGTTACCTGTTTTCTCGTATCCTCGTAGGATACATTTTGAGTGATAAAAGCAATTGTAGCTTATGATGATACAAAATTACATCAGAAAGTTGTCATAACCATCTTCCTGAGTAAAAACCTTTATGAAGTAGTCTATATGGTACAACCTGTAGGGTCCCAAGATCCAGACAGAACTGACATGGTTGTAAGTTATGCAGATCCAATATATGATTACAACAAACCTCCTGAAGGTGATACCTTACATTTGATGAGGTTATGACCTCTTCAGGCTTCTTTGGAAAGTAAAGTCAGAAGGATGCATGTACTATAAAGTTGAGGGGAGCAAAGTTATCTTCTTATTACTACATAAGGATGGTAAATTGCTCACATCAAGTTACTTGATCATGTTGTATAAGGATAAACAACTTTTGATCGATAAACAACTTTTGATCAAGAACCTTGACATAAGGACCTTAGTATGGCATCTTCTATCCTAGGTATTCAGATTCACAAGGACATATCTCAACACTCATCAGATCTCTCAAAGAATACATACATGGAGTATGTGTTACAAAGGTTTAATACGGTTGACAGTAAACCTGTCGTAACACTTGTCTCTCATGATGAGAGATAATCTTTAATACAGTATCCAAAGAATAAAGTGAAGAGAGAGATTATGAGGAATGTTCCGCATTCTAGTATGGTGGATAGCCTATTGTATGCTAGGCTATGTACTAGATAGGACATTGCATTTACTGTTTGACTGTTTGGTCAATATCTGGTTAATCCAGTTATAGACTTTTGGAATGCAGTCTTGTGAGTATTGAGATACTTGAAGGAATCAAGGATTATATGTTGACATATAGTAAAGTCAACAGACCAAACCTCGTAAGGAATTCAGGTTTAAAGTAGGCTATGTGTTCGGATGATCGAAAGTTCACTTAAGGTTATAGTTCAAATTTGCAGATGGTACATAGTTGTAGAAGTGTGTCAAAGAGACACGTGTAACTTCCTCGACTAGGCATGCAGAGTGCATGCTAAGGGGCTGCTTCGCAAACGGTTTAGCTCAGAAATTTGATTTCTGAGTTGTCTGTGGTCCATTCAGAGGCTAGACCCATCTGGTTTTACTATGACATTCTTCTTACAGTATTGTTTAATGACAATGAAGAATATCACAGGGTCATAGCAGTTAAAGATCAATTAGTTGGTCATAGGGATGTTGACACGGAAAAGTGACATAAGGTTTGGAGCATTATAAGGACTGAGGAACTGTGAGTCAATCCGTTACCTATAGGACTGCACCCACTTGTGTTTGTAACACAAGTATATAGTATGCGTGTTTTGATGTCGTAAGACACTACTAGTTAGGGGATCGTTAGATTTGCTCCATGTACATTTGTACATTTTGAAGTATTATGATAGTATGATGGTTACTGATAAAGATGATCATCATTTAACCTCAATATTAAGTGTCGTCATACATTGTCATAGTACGTATGAAAGTCTTAAGATTTGCGTCAATCTAAAGCTTTTGAAGGTCATTGGGCATATATATAGATTGACCTTATGCGTATGTCATTTAGACGCATACAGTTTAACATAGATATCTATAAAGTTTGACATGACATAGGGGGATATAAGTTTTTAATCCCATAAAGGTTCTCTAATGCAGTTTAGCATTCAGTTGGAGAACATAAAGGTTTTCTCTAATGATGTTTAGCATTCGGTAAGAGAAAACAGGATTTCTCTACTGCAGTTTAGCACATGCGGTTTAGCATAAAGCTGGAGAAATCAAGAGACCTACAAACGAAGATGATACAATTTTAGATCATAAAGGTATCATCATAGTTTGCCAAACTCCATTTTCCTATTCATGTTAGTGGGGTATTAGGTATTTGTGATTGTATTGGATCTGTGTCACATAGGACACATGTATCTGATGCTTTTCGGTACCGAAAGCCTTATGGGACAGAATGATGGACTTTCGTTATCTTTGGATCAAATGTTTCGGTTTTCAAAACTTAGACGTCTAATACAGTAGCGTAGCTTAACCGAATTTAAAATTGTTTTTTAAACTAAAGTCTACTGCAACTAATGATTGTCCAAGGGGGAGATTGTAAGACATTTTTTTCCTTAGGGGCAATTTTGTCAATGTCTCATAAAGTTGGATAACATTAATTGCAATTTTGATTTTTAAATAAATTATCGGTTAGGTTACGCCATTTGATCCAGATAAAGATATTAAAGTAGTCAAATAAATGATCTAGATTAATGGGTCGAAGTTCCGGTAGAAAATGGGTCTCGATTAGTGTGGACTGGGTTCATATCGGCCTTGCCATATCGGCCTTATGATGGGGAAGCCCGATATGGAAGCTATATAAAGGTAAGGTCTCCTGCAGTTACTCACGACCTTCGCAAGCATCAGGTTCTCTGACCCGTTAAGAGAGCTCGTGAACTGAGAAAACTGTAGAAAGGCCTTGCCTGTGAGCCGGTGAGCACTTCCCACTAAAGGCCTCGGGAGATTCGGAGTCGTTTGGAGCTCGAAATTGGCATCAGAATCAGAGATGGAACTGAAATCCAGGTATTCCGCATTACTTTTGTTTTTAATCATTTCATGTAGATCCGGGGTACGTAATAAGGCTCCCACTACGTACTAACAATAGGACAACCACAGGTTTCTAGGATGGCAATTAGTCCGAATTTGTTATCCTAAATGAATCCACAAAATTAAAGTCTTTGAGGAATATCATTCCTATAAACTTCGCAGTGAAATAGGTATTGGATCATCACTACTAGCTTTTGGAATCTCTGCCCAACATAAGGAGGATAGCATAAATTATATCAAGACAAAAATAGGTATTTTCACTAGTAGCTCATGTAGCCATCTCCTAAGACCTCATTACCCCAAGGCACCTTTGTACAAAATGCTATAGTACAAATAAGCTTACCCCCGAGCAAGGCGATGGAGTGCAATTACACAATTTTCAAAATCAAATCACTTGAAGGAAAAGACTAAAATGGGGACTTGTTTACTTTTCAGATCCATAAGGCTTCCAATTTATGAGTCGAAGAAAATTGAAAGCTTTTTCAAGATTGATTGCAACAAAACGAAACCTCTAAGCTCTTTATAACAAATGTTGTATGGTAGTTCAGCTTAACAGCATAAAGGCCATGGCTTAATAATGAATCAATTAAAGAGTAAGTTGAGGATGTGGTAAAGGGCTATTTTGATTTTTGACTAGCAGCTTTCTTACTGACCAGAAATATGTACGATGGTTTAATTCCAATTTGGGTTGATAAATATATATTTTGTTAACTTAAAAACTAATTTTATTTAATCAATTCAATATAAATCACTATCTCCATTTATTCATTGTATTAATTAAAATTTGAGATTTTAATCTCCAAACTTTTATATGCAATAAAAAATTAAAGATGAGATGCAATTAGGTTTAAATATCAAGAAAAAGCATAATACAATATTGTGAAAATATCCTAGTTAATTATACATTTTTATAATTTGATAAACTTATTAATTAATTAAGACAAAAGGAAAGATGTTGCCATTACGTGGGATTCCACGAGCCCTTGCGCGCGTGCCGATGAAACCCAAAAATATCAGGCCCAACGAGTCTCTCTTGTTCCTTCTATGCCCTAAAGCTCTTTTTCTGAATGCGCTCTCTCTCTCTTTCTTTGAAGGAGCTGAGCAGAGATGACAGAACGGAACAGAATAGAATAGAACAGAAGAAGAAGGCGATAAGGATAGAGTGAGACAGAGAGTGTGAAACATTTCTATAACATGGACTTATAGGGTTTCTTCTACTTGGTGGATCAATGTTAACGTGGTGAGCCACTGAATCCTTTTCACCATTTTCAGTGTATTTTCCTTCTAATCCCTTCATAATTCAACTAACAATTGAGCGAAAGGACAAGATCTAAGATGGCCCATTTGCTCTAACTTTCAGGATTGTACAACTTAGTGGTTTGAGATTGTGATTGTCATGCAAGTGAAATCGGCTTCGGTTTCTTCGCCGAAGCAAAGGGATTTTACCCCTACCGGCTCTAGGCTCCGAAAGAAACATAAGAGACTTGATGCCATTTCTGAAAGCGTTTACAATCAAAACCATAATGATTCTAATCTGAATAGAGGCAGGTCCGGTTCCCGGTTGGCCGAGATTGGTGAATTTGAGCCCCGTCGGAGCTCAAGGGTGCGACGCGCGCCTGTTGTGCTTGATGTCTCCCCCCCGCCGGTTAAAAAAAGGAGAAAGTTCAGTAAGAATTCGCCTTTCAGTGTTAAAGAAAGTCAAGGAATTAGTGTAGCGAGAGTTGAGGAGGAGGTGAAGACTGAGAGGATTGGAGATTCGGATGTTTCTGAAAGCTGGCGACATCGGCTGAGGTCAAGGGATAGGAATGCGGCCTCTGAAGAGAAAGTTAAGGTGAATGGGAAGAGGAAGCTCTTATATGGTGTAGAGATGATATCGGCTGAATTGGATTTTAAGAAGAGGGAGTTGATGGATGGAAAGTTGATGTTAGCGAGATCAAAGAGATTGGGTAGGAGCAAGGTGGTACGTGATTCGGAGACTGGAGAGCAGGGAAGTGGGATACATGATGTTGACAAGGTGATACGTGATTCGGAGACTGGAGAGCAGGGAAGTGGGATACATGATGTTGACAAGGTGGTACGTGATTCGGAGACTGGAGAGCAGGGAAGTGGGATACATGATGTTGAAAAGGTCAGCAAGCAGGATGATGGGCAGATTTGTTTTGGGAAACATGAGATTGAGAAGCTAGAGACGAAGGTGGTGGCTAATGGTGGTCAGGAAAACGTGCCAGTTTTACATGGTAAAGTGAGTGGTGGAAATGATGGGGAACTTTTGGTTGCTGATCCCCTGCAGTTAGGGGCATATGAGAGACATGAGAAAGTGAGAGTGGATGCTATGGAATTGGAGAAAGAGATCCACTTTGTGGAAAATCTTGAGCATAGTGTTAACGAGGTAGATGACAAACTTGAAATTAATGGCAATGGAGAAGATGTTGAGAGAAGCGATAACAAGGAAGAGGACTTAACAAATGTGAAGAATCAAAAGTGTGAGAGTCATAGTGTTGAAGTTGTTGAAGATTTGAAAGCAGTAGTGGATGAAAGTGGTAATAAAGTAGAAGATGCTTTAGCTGTGGTATCTGAAATGCCCTTGGAAAGCAGGGAAGTTAAGAAGGTAGACAAATCAAATGGCAGCACGACTGTTGCCCTTTGTAGGCCACGGATTAAACACGGTAGACGGTGTGGCTTGTGTGGTTGTGCAGATGATGGCAAACCACCAAAGAAGTTAATGCAAGATGCTGGTGATAGTGAAAATGAGGCCTATAGTGGTTCATCGGCTTCAGAGGAGACTGAATATGACATTTGGGATGGGTTTGGTGATGAACCTGGATGGCTTGGCCGTCTCTTAGGTCCTATAAATGACCGATATGGCATTGCTGGAATCTGGGTTCATCAACACTGTGCGGTGTGGAGTCCAGAGGTACAGTTTCTGAACATTTTCCCATTATTTCATAGCTGTTCCATTAGTTCTACTGCATATTAAGAATATCATTATTGTTTTTAATTTTTGGAAGGAGGCGCAGGTTTTCTTCCTATTTCAAAATTTTCTTGAACATTTAATGTTTGAATAGTGAAAAGGTAAGCATCTGTTTGAAGACATAGACACACGTGCACAATAAAGAAATGAAAGCATGAATTTCCTATTTAAATTTTCAATGGTTTTCTTTATCTTCAGATTAGGTGGCTCTAAGTATATTTGAGACTATTGGAAATCTGGTGTTTGATCTTTGATAACTTTCGCATATACTTTTACCTGATGCTACATTTGATTCTAAGCGCTAAATTTTGTGTAAAATACCCCCTCAATGTCATTGTACCTTTATTATGATCAAGCGTGTCATTTTTGAGTTTTAAGTTTTCCTCAAGCAGAACATTAATGTAAAGGCATTAACAAACACTTTGTTTATGAACTGCCAAGTGTCGCTGAGTTGTAGATATGAACTTCTGCCAAGATACGCTCTAATGACATAATTTTTCAGTCTATCTTTATCATGTAGGTGAATATACTTTCCAGCAGTATGCTGTTTTATCTTTAACACACTATTCAATTAGTTTCTCCCACTCAAATATGGTATAAGTTTCTGGATTCCGATTCTAGTCCACAGGCATAGAGAATATATGGGAAACTTGTCCCTTTCACAAGCTGGGATCTCTTTTGATCAGATGAGTAAACCTAGAAATATTTGTAGAATTGAGTTCTCCTTTCGCTATTTGACTCCTTTGGAAACTATTAATAATCATCTTCTTTTAGTAATTTAAATTTCCTGATTTGATTTTGAGTCGCAAGTAAAACCTTACTGATGATATGGATTAGTTTACTCTGAAGTAAGCAATAAGAACAAAATACTGTGAGGAAATAACAGGATTAACCTGTGAGTTTGCAGTTGAATGGACTATTATGCACTTGCCATTCCATGTTTGAGTGGGTACACTGTAGCAGGATCAGTTTATAAGTTTGCAGTTATATGGACTAGTATGCACTTGCCATTCCATGTTTGAGCAGTTACACTGTAGCAGGATCAGTTTATTCCTCTGTTTGGTCGGTTTCATGTTCATAAATATTAAGACGCTGAGTTCATCCCTTAGTTTTTGTCCTTTGTTTTATGTTGAATTATCTGGGAATGCTTTTTCTAAAACATGCAAAAGCCTAAATGTAATAAAGCTCTAGTTGTTCCCTTCTTACTTTTATGAGCTTGACCCTGTTAGTTTAATTCCCTTGAAACTAGATTTGCATGCTTTTGGAAGGTTCTGCGTAGCTTATTGGCATATTATTTTTGAACCTTGTCTTTCCAGATCTTGATTACAGTGACCTCATTATTCTTGTTTGTGGTGGCAAACTTTCTATGGAGGATCTAGATGATTTTTTCCTTCCCATATTCACTGTTTCTGTTAGTTCATAAGATTATCAGCATTAAATATTAGAGCATCTCTTGTTTTTAAATGGGAAAAAATTTATTTAGAGGAATTAAGGAGCAACCTATACTATCTGATGTCTACATCTATGTATTTTTTATCAGCACTCGTGATTCATCTTTTATATTTTATTGGCTATTAATGTTGCTGAGTCCCCCATCTTTTCCATTTTATCTATTTCCCTAGATTTTTCTTGCATTTGGATATCTTGTTCTAGTAGCCCTTGATGAAGTTTGTTTTATATACGCAGGTTTACTTTGCTGGTTTGGGTTGCTTAAGAAACGTAAGGGCTGCACTCTGTAGAGGAAAAGCATTAAAGTGCAGCCGCTGTGGAAGGCCTGGGGCAACCATTGGATGTCGTGTTGATCGGTGTCCAAAAACTTATCATTTGGTTGGTTTTTATACTTACTGCATGAAGTGTTCTCTTCTTTTTTATGATTTCCTTTTGGAACTTTTATATAGACTATAGAGTCTTCAGTTTTTATAGTAAACAGCCATACAGAGGCTGCGCTTGGCTTTCCTCTTCTTCAAACTCATGTTTCTCAATGGCATGCAGCCTTGTGCACGAGCTAATGGATGCATCTTTGACCATCAGAAGTTTCTCATAGCATGTACAGATCATAAACATTATTTTCAGCCTCATGATAATAGATATTTGATGCGAGTAAAGAAACTAGAGGCTAAGAAAATGCAGTTGGAACTGAGAAAGCTGTCAAATGATGCTTGGAGAAAGGATGTTGAGGCTGAAGAGAAATGGCTGGAAAACTGTGGTGAGGATGAAGAGTTTTTAAAACGGGAGAGCAAGAGACTTCATCGAGATTTGTTGAGAATTGCACCAGTGTATATTGGAGGTTCAGATGCAGAGAATGGTAAGTTGTGTGAGGGATGGGAATCTGTTGCAGGACTTAAAGATGTCATCAGATGTATGAAGGAAGTAGTTATCTTACCACTGTTATACCCTGAGTTCTTTAACAATCTTGGCATTGCACCCCCGAGGGGTGTTTTACTGCATGGGTACCCAGGAACAGGCAAAACTCTTGTTGTCCGTGCATTGATTGGTTCATGTGCTCGTGGTGATAAACGGATAGCATATTTTGCACGGAAAGGTGCAGATTGCCTAGGAAAGTATGTTGGTGATGCTGAGCGCCAGCTAAGACTGTTGTTTCAGGTTGCTGAGAGATGTCAACCTTCAATAATCTTTTTTGATGAAATAGATGGGTTAGCACCTTGTCGAACAAGGCAGCAAGATCAGACTCACATTTCCGTTGTCTCTACCTTACTTGCTCTAATGGATGGCTTAAAATCTAGAGGGTCAGTGGTGGTGATAGGTGCAACAAATCGTCCTGAAGCTGTTGATCCAGCATTACGCAGGCCTGGGAGATTCGACAGGGAAATCTACTTTCCATTGCCATCAAGTGAGGATAGGGCTGCCATCCTTTCACTTCATACACAAAGGTGGCCTAAACCTGTTAATGGTCTTTTGCTAAATTGGATTGCAAGAAGAACTGTAGGCTTTGCTGGTGCTGATCTCCAGGCTCTTTGCACTCAAGCTGCCATTATAGCCTTGAAGAGGAATTTCCCTTTGCAAGAAGTTCTATCTGCTGCTGGAGAGGAAGCTTCTGGTGGTAAACGCCTCCCACTTCCGGCTATTACAGTGGAGGAGAAGGATTGGTTAGAGGCTTTAGCTTGTGCTCCGCCCCCATGCTCATGTAGAGAAGCAGGAATAGCTGCTCATGCATTGGTATCCTTTCCACTTCCCTCACATCTAATTCCTTGTTTCCTTGAGCCATTATCCACCTTGCTTGTTGCCCTATATGTTGATGATAGCCTCTGGATGCCACCTTCTCTATTGAAAGCTGCTATAACCATCAAAACCGTGATTGTTTCTTCGTTGGAGCAGAAGAATCTGGCTAGTGATCGATGGTGGTCTTATATTGGTTGTTTGCTTAAAGAAGATAATGTTGCAAAGGAAATATTTAGAAGGCTTTCACGTGTGGGCATGTTAATCGCAAGAGGTACTTGTGCTGGTATTGATGCTGTTTCTGAGGATAATGTTGATGATGAGTTTGAGTCTCAACAGTTTGCAGCCCATACTGGGGGCATTCATAGAAGTTTGTCCAGTAGTGTTTCTTTTTCACCTAGAAAGAAATCAGAATACCGACTATTGATTGCTGGGAGTGCTAGATCTGGCCAGAAGCATCTGGCTTCTTGTATTCTTCACTCCTTCGTTGGAAATGTAGAAATTCAGAAGATTGACTTAGCAACAATTTGTGAAGAAGGACATGGTGACATGGAGCAAGGGATAACAGAAATATTAAGTATAGCTCTCTTTCTCTTGTTCCCTTTTCCATCTTGGTGTTTTGGTGTGTTCACTTATAACACTTACCATATTTTACCTCACTAATTTTTCAATTCTATATAACAGTTGGTTAGTGCATATATCCTGCCAGACTTGTCTTCCATGTTTCTTGTGTGTTTCTCTGGATAACATGGCTTATGTTTTTCCTGTTAATTGATATTTTGCAATATGAGCTTTGTTTTAAGATTGAAGTTTAACCTGTTATGTAACTCTCAGAATAAAACAAAGATTTCATCGATGCATTGTGTAATATCCTTGACCTCCTATTGTCATAGTCTCAACACCTAAGATTAGATTGTTCTAGATGATGTTTAAGAATTGTAATAGTCACTGAATCTTTCATTTTAACTACAATATTCTGATAGTCCTATTAGTCTGTTAGTCTTCCTCAAAATGTGTAGATCAGAAAGAGGGTCTTTAAATTGCTGTTGGAATATGAATTCATAGACTATCTGGGACATGGACAGCATATACAACTCCACCTAATATGAGTAATAAAAAGTTTTGCATGTGCTTTTGGAGACCTTCATTGAGATCGTATGGGGCATATGGAAATGTGTTAAAAAATACGAGGTTGATGGTATGCTGCTTATTAAGTTTAACATTTAGCAGTCCTTATTTTGTTTTGTTTTTTTAATGTTTAGGACACCTGTTTAAATTCAATTTAAGCCGTGCCTAATTTGAAAAGCATCTTACGGGAAGTTTGTGCTCTACTTGGATGTTGTAAACATCCTACTAGTTACAAGCTTCCTATTATGCTTAAATATTCATATGAGGATTTGCGATCATTTATATGTTACAAAAAAATGTAATTTTTCATATTTTGAGCAACCTTTTCATCAACCGAAAAAAGTGAGGTACCTATTATTATAGATACTTAAGTATTTCTGAAAACAATGTACCTTTTTAGATACCAGTACACTTTTGCCCCATTGCAACAAACAGAAGAATGACAAAGTTCTCTACAGCAATTTGCTTGGAATTTTCTAACCAAGTGATGGTACTCAACTTGAGTCTGTTTTGTTTACCTAGTTTAAAATGTTACAAAATTGATGCTGAACAGTGAGGCTTAAGAATTCAAATGGTTTTGTGTAGCCAAGAGTTATACATGATTCTTTTCTCTGCAATGTGGAATCTTTAAGCTGGCTTTGGGACACAGATGAGGTGACCCTTTTGAACAGTTTAGCACCTAATTTCCCATAGCTTTGATTGATTCTTTGCAATGGAGGAATCTTGGATTCATTGCTTTGGCATTTGCTTGAACTATAAATAACATCTTTTGTCGGAAAGAGGTTAGATCTTCATAAGTGTGTTGCTTTTGTAGTGAAATGTGCAAGTCTGCAGTCGTGCATGATATTCATGCCAAGAATTGATTTGTGGGCTCTGGAGACATGTTGTGGAGGTAGTGAGGAAGATGAAGTTTCTCCAGTCAACCCTCCGCCTCTTGATGCAAAAACCTGTTATGTAAGTGGTCAAGTTGTCGATGGGTTAAACAGATCCTCTGTGCCTCAATACAGGGTAGCTGAAACAGTTGAGCACCAAGGTGCCCAGAGAAGATCTTCACATGTATGGAACTCTTTTGTGGAGCAGGTTGAATCAATATCGGTATCGACATCCTTGATAATTCTGGTATGATAGGAAATTATTATTTATTACTTTGCCACTGTAATTTTGAATTGAATGCTTGACTTGGGATACATATATGTTTGGCCTATTACAATTTTCTTTTAGCTGTTAATCTTGATGTGCTATTATTACTCGATGGTTTTGTAGTAGGTTGCACTTTGTGGCCTCTCCTTTGAAAGAAAGTTTTTTATTTTCCTTTAGTTATATACCATACTAGTAAGCTTTTTCCCAGAGGAAACCTTTTGGTATATTTGTATATGAGATGAAGGCTGTAACTTAATGCTTAAAGGATTCCTCTGTTGTTTGATCTTAAACAAAAATTTGATTGCTTATTTCCATTTACAATTTTTAATTGAATCCTAATTGTACAGTAATTTCACTTTTTTTTGACTTGTATATTTGTTGGAAAAAGGAAAAAAAGTTTCCTGTTTTGGACCAATTCAACTCTCCTGGCATGTAATTTAAAAATCCAACTCTTCATTTTGAACCACTGATATAAAGTGATATGAATGATTAATTTGATTCAGTAGCAGTTGTCAAAGCTCAAGAGTAACGTGAGTGACTGAGACATCACCTTATGATCTTTTGTTGTTAGCCCTCCATGTAGTGATTTGAGTCATTTAGCTAGAATAATCTGTTATTAGTTACCTACCTGTCTAAAACATACATGGCATTGCATATGCTCCTTAAGGTTTTACTAATATCTTGTTTTAACAGGCTACTTCAGAATCTCCATATCAAGATCTACCGTATAGGATAAGGCTGTTCTTTGAGGCTGAAACTCCAAATATTAATCATTCAACTCCTATGGGGCATGCAATTTCCCGCTTTTATGTCAATGTCAATATAAAATTTGACCATGATAGTGTGATCAATCTTTCCGCATCAGAGTTATCAAGGGATATGGTACAATTATTTGTTCAGTTGGTTCATCAAAGGGCCCATGCCCATAGAAGTTCACCACAAGAATGCAAAATTGGTGATCCTTTTCAAGATCGTTTTGATACCAAATGTACAAATGATATTCAAGATGCTATTACTGAAAGTCCATGTAGGACACTGTTAGAAGCTCCCTCACCATTAAATAGTAAAAATTCCAAGGGCAAATCAAGCTTGCTGTTGGCAATATGTAATTTTGGGTATCAAATTCTGCGATATCCTCATTTTGCAGAACTTTGTTGGGTTACATCCAAACTGAAAGAAGGTCCTTGCACTGATATCAGTGGACCTTGGAAGGGCTGGCCTTTCAATTCTTGCATTATTCGACCTTCGAACTCATTAGATCAAATGGCTGTTGCTGGAAGCTCTAGCAATATGAAAATCAAAGACAGATCTGACTTAGTAAGGGGGTTGATTGCTGTTGGTTTATCAGCATATAGAGGCATTTATAAATCTCTTAGAGATGTCTCCTGTGAGGTAAGGAAAGTTCTTGAGCTTCTAGTTGGAGAAATCATCCAAAAAATTCAATCAGGGAAAGATAGATATCAATATGTTCGTCTTTTATCACAAGTTGCTTACCTGGAAGATATGGTTAATAGCTGGGTTTATGCGCTGCAGAGGTACTATTGCCTGTTAATTCATATTCTTGTAGAATTATTAATTTTCAGAATTGTCTAACAGGAATTTTTTGGTTGCAGTTTAGAGCTTGATGCTCAAACGAAAATGACAAATCATAAACCAAGTGGTGTGGAATATCCAACTGATGGAACCTGTTTGGGTAAAAATTCATTTCAAAGTAAGGAACATGATAGAAATGCATATAATGGAGGAACCTATGTATCTGAACGGCTGGAAGGAATTGTTCCTCAAAATCTTGAAGCTGTTGAATCTTGTAAAGGGGACAATGCCTATAATCATAATTCTGAGCGAACAGCACATTCAGAAAATGATTTTGCAGAACAGTCTAACCTTTGTGATCAGACCAACCTACGTAAGCAGCTTAAATGTTGGATGGTCGATGATCAATCACGAACTAATATAAAAAATGGGAAGAGTGAGACCGCACCTGGGTGGCATGATATGCGAAGTACAATGGATCTCAAGGATACTAATGAAGTTTCTGGGTCCTTGAGGGAATCAAATGTATGTTTCAGAGAATCATTCGTGTCTTCTGAGAATGGTCTTTGTGACTCTGAACTGAGTGCCTCTAAGTTTAACCCTGAGAGATCTTGCATCAAGGTTAATAAGTTGGAAAGCAGAACTAATCATGCCAGCAATGAGTCTGAAGAGGAAGTTGGCATTCATGATGGCAATTTCTCTACAAAAACAATCACCGTTCCTTCTCATGATGCTGGGTTTATGTGCATCTATGCCTGCTGCCCTATATGCCTGTATACTCTGCACAATATTATTCAGAAAATCTTTATCCGTGAAATGAAATTAAACAGGTGTCATTGGACTGCGGAGGATTTTCATGATATCCATGCATCATTGTCTGTGGATCTGCTTTCAGCAGTCAGAAAAGTTGAAGCTCCTGAAAATATCACTGATTTTTCTGATGGAGTTCTAGTACATGAAACTCCCAGTCAAATGTCTGAAATTCTGCAGTTGCATGGATGTCAATGCAAGAGGTCAGGAAATAGTTTAGTAGTGAATATGGAATGTGATTGTCACTCTGCAGATGGGTGTCTATCTGGCAAAGCAAAAGACTTCCTCGATTCTCAGCTTGGGTTAGACACAAAATTTGTATTCCGGGATGGCGTCTTGGTAACTATGGATTCTAACAAAGCGTTTTCTTCTCACTGTAAATATGAGAATTTGTGCCTTTGTCCTCTTATAGAGTCGATAGTGATGATGAAACAGCCTACTGAATAATAATTGGCGTTCAAAGCTTAATTTTCTGGCCAAGAAATCTTTTTACACTTTTGCAGGAAGTCAGGTGTATAGTGTCTCATAACAGGTACAGAGCATCAATCTTTTTGTTGTTATTTTTCTGCTTGCGTGACATCTAAACGCATTTGATGCTATTTATTCACCAAAGTTATAGAAAATGATCTAAAGGTTTTCAAGTTAAAGGGCTGATTAGAGTTCCTTTTGGTCATTGTGGAAAATATGATTTCTTGTATTTCTAGTTATTGCATTTTTTCCAATCCGTTCCCCCCCTTTTTTTAGGACTTTTAAAAAATAAATATCAGTTCGGGGACCGTATATTGAAAAACAATGTCTTATGAACTTTGTTATGAATTCAGCACAAAATAGTTTTTGTAAAGCCTCCAACCAGTCTTTTTTCATAATATTTAAAAGCATTCCTATATTCCTATTTGCCTTTTCCATTCAAGTCTATTATTAAGACATGATGGTAAAAACTTGTAATGATATGTACTTGTGGACTTGGTATCAGGAACTTAATTAATGCGCTTGAAACGTTAAGAAGACTTCAATAATAAAAAGGAGGATTGCAATAGAAAATAAATGATTGCCGTATTACGTGAAAATTTTCTAGCAGTTTTAATTATGCAGGACAGAAAAGAAGATCAAACTAAAGATAAAATTGGCCTGGACATGGATCCTTGCCAAGGTGTACGTGAGTGCGCTGGAATGTTAGAAGGCTTCAATCAAAACACTGAAGAGGCCACAGTATGATTGAATTAAGAGTTGTTCTTAGTTAGGAATGATGTAGAGTTACAAAATACCACCCCCTTAAAAATAGAGTAATCCTCATTCCACTAAGATCTCCATCTCTCTTTTGACCCTTTCTTCATTTTCAATCAAGGGAGATTTTAATTAATAGTCTTATGATAAAAATATGGGCACTACCAATGAGTTTTTATTTTTTATATAGAAGCATCGTGAAATTTCTTAGAGGCTCACTATGTATAAAAATATCATCATTTTTACTAATTGCATGACGTTTATTTAAAGTTTTAACCCTAAAGAAAACGTCTTGAACATTAAAATATTATTTTGAGAAACATATTCATTAAGAAAATGAAATTTAAGCCTATGAAGTTGTAAGAATTATGATTTTAGGGGAATTAGTCAACTTATATGAGATAGAGGTCATCAATATAGGTTAAAGTTGTTAGAATTACCATTCAAAAAAAAAAGTTGTTAAAATTAATGTACTAATCATATTGGATGACATATTAGTCAACAATATGACCCATTTGTCAACCAATACTGAATGACTAGTAAACCATGTACATTTAATGCATATTGGTTGATCAATATCTTGTAACTAGTTATTGTAATGGCTAGTTTTTGGTTCCAATATTTAGTTTGGGTCTTGAAACTTTATAAATATATGTTTTATCATTGGTTCTTGCATAAAAAAGCATTCAGGTGCTTTATACATATATTTATACTGTCTTTTAAGTATTTGAGATCCATTCCCTCACTTTTTAGTGGTGAGCCGATTATTTATTTAATTTTTTGGTTGAGAAATGAGTAATGAATTAAGCCTTGGAAGGCAAGCAAAGTGTACAAGGGAATTTAATATAACAAATTAAGTGCCTCTATAAGAGGAGATCACATATAACCAATGACTAAGAAAATCAATACAAATGTACTTTATCCTTTCTTTTGGAAAAACAAATTACAGATGCCATGTATTGTTAAGATAATCCAAATTTTGGGATTTGTGCTTAAAGATGCTCATTTGAATTCTTACCAGTTGTTATAGATTCTTCCTAAATTGCTACTTGCTAAGGCTTCTATCTTAGAAAATTCGCGTGTTTCTCTCATCCCAAGTTAATGTGACCATATATGAAAGTGTTAAGTAAAAGCTACATTTCATTGTGATGTTTGGATGATTGATGGTGGGCTACCATTCTATTATGTTATTCCATTTTTTTGGAATGTCAAAGACGTAGCATTTGCGCAACATTGTTCTCCAAGTACCTATAATATACTAAACTCTTCTGCCTTTTTACATAGTATGCACTAATTGGTGAGATTTAGAAACTTTGCCAACTTATCAACTGTGGACAGTTTGTGCTTCATTGCTAGCCATGGTGTAGTGAAAGCTCGAGGCTATTGATGTTTGGACCACACAACCTTGGTCCAAGGAAACATGTACAGGATGCCTTGAAGTACTGTCCAATAAGAGTGATTTGTGAAAATGCCATTACTATGGTGCTTCCATATGATGGTATCTTCCTCATCATTGATGCAGGTTTGGATAATCTCAGAGCTTATGTAATTGGGAATAGAAGTTTGTCTGAAGATGTCCTTGTTGGATAAAGCAGCAACAACAATCATCTTTTGCTGAATTAAAGGTCTAAGGGTTGTGACAGTGCTTAGATTGTCCAGAGTTTTTTCTTTGAAAAATGAATGATATATTACTATAGATGAAACTATTATAACATTACAATGAGTTCAAAGCTATATGCTTGCATTTATATTACAAAGGAACAAAATGATTCAAGAAAAAAATAGATTAAAATGTTGTGCAATAAAGAAGCTAAGAAGAATTAAAGTTGCCATCTACTCTTCATATCTATGGAAAGGGAGTGCTGTGCATTTTTGGCACAAACATTGGCTCTGATCATGTTGAAAACTTTGTCAACAATCTGATATTTTCCTTCTTGTCGGTGAATCTTCTACTATTTCTTTCATTCCAAATGTTATAGATGGTAATAGTCAAAACTTCTTTGAAGAGAGCAACATTGGCATTTCCTTTCTTTGTGTTACTAATGACCTAATTCAGTACATATGCAAGATTATGCTCCAACTGACCTCCAAGTAACTGCAAAGAAAAAAATATGTGGTCTTTATCCTCCACTACACTAATACATAATAAACATGAATCATCCACCCTTCCATTCCATTGACTTTTAGTTTTGAGCCTATACTTGATTGCAAGCCATGTGATGAAGGTGGCCTTAGGGTTGATAATGTTGTTCCATAAGAGATTAAACCAAGGAGCCACTATATAAATAGCTGAAAATAGTTGATAACGTGAGTGGTTGGAGAATTTTTCATTCAGGTTCAGTCCCCAAGTGATGATATCCTTATTTTCTGTATTATTTAATAAAGGAAAGAGATCTACAAGTAAGTGAAATGCTTTAAAGTTACCCTGTCATTCTCCATTCACAATCAAAGAATAGACTTTTAGGTATAGTGGCATTCTATTTTTTAGACTCTGTAATTCAGGAAAATGAATAAGAGGGCTAATTTCTAACTAGTTATCAAATTATCACCAAGTCTTGTCACCATTGCCAATTTTGTGTTTGATGTAAGGATAAATGATATCTCATAATTTCATCATCTACTTTAGAATCTAGGAGCCGTCTTTAGAGTAATCAGCTTGCCAGAAATTGATGTTCTTCAAGTAATATTCATGAATCCATTTGGTCCATAATGCTTTGTGACCAGTGTATATTCTCCATAACCTTTTGCACATTAAAACATTTTGCATAGTAGAAATTGAAATGATCCCAAGGCCTCCATACTTTTTAAGGATAGTTACTTCACTCTATTTAACTCTAGCATTCTTAGAGTTTCCCACTGTTCTTGACCATAAGAATGATTTCATTATCTATCCATCTCTTTTTAATGCTTTCCTTGGCAAAGCAATATGTGCAGTTTAATGAAGATGCAAATTGTTAAGAATAGAGATGATGAGGGTAAGTTAAGCTGCATAGGAAAGGAATTTATTCTGCTATGCCATCACTATGGATTTTATTTTTTAATAATAGGTAAACAATCGTGAAACTTAGGCTTAGAGGCCATGATAGGAACTCCCAGATAACAAAAGGAGAGGAGTGGAGTAGGTATTAAGTCTAGTGATTCTCCTTATTTTAGCCAGATTCCTCATATCTTTTGAAATAAAAAGGCTGCTTTTCTCTACATTATGATTTAATCCTGACCACTTAGAAAATAAAGCTAGCACATGCATCATTTTGTTGATTGAATCAAGATCAACTCCACATAAAAGAAGCAAATCATCAGCATACATCAGGTGAGTAAGGTTTAGTTCCTTACATCTGTGATGAAATTTAAAGCCACCATTGCACGATATTAGCCTGCTTAATAACCTGGAGAGACATTCCATGGCAAGAGGGAACAAGTAAGGGGATAAACGATCTCCTTGCCTAATCCCCTTGGCTATTTTGAAAGGAATGGAAGGTATCCCATTCACTAGTACACTCAAGAAAGGAGTACGAATACAAGTCATAATCCATTGAAAAAATTTGTAGAGGAGATGCAATGCTTTAAGACATAATTGTATGAAATCCCAACTAACAGTATCAAAATCTTTAAAGAAATCCATCTTAATTAAGCAACTATTAAGTTTTTTACTAGAATGATAGTCCTTCAATAATTCTTGTAAAAGCAAAATGTTGTCTCCAATGTTTCTATCAATAATAAAGCACCTTCAATAGAATTAACAATATCTGATAATGCCAAATCGATTCTTTCAGCAAGGAGTTTTGTGATCACCTTATAAATAATATTGCAATAAGAGATGGGACTGAAATCACATATTGTACAGGGATTTTGTTTTTTTGGAAACAAACAAATTAAGGTGTGATTGATTTCTTGAAGCATTTTTGAAGAATTAAAAAGCTCCAAAACAACCTTAGTGAAGAGCTTTCTAGTGATTCCCATGTATGCTGGAAGAATGAGGCATTAAATCCATCAGGTCTAGGAGACTTTAAAGGGTATAAACTGAAGAGTATTCTTTTAACATCATGTTCAGTGGTAGGAGAGATCAAAGAATCTTTGATGCCTTGATCAATACTGCGGTCAAATAGCCTTAAAACATTGGAGCTTGGCAAAGTAGAGTCTGTTCTCCCCATAAGATCAATAAAATAGCTTCTAGCTACCTCCATAATACTTTTCAAATCAAAATTTTCCCTTCCATTGTTGTCTTAAAGCTTAGGGATCTTATCGACATTCCTTCTAGCTAATAAGAAGGAATGAAAAAATTTTGTAATTGAGTCCCCTCCTTTATCCAATTTAGTTTAGTTTTCTTCTTAAAACATAATTTTGAAAATTGAGAGCATCCTGATATTCCTAAAGGAACTTTACCTCTACCTGCCTGAAATCAGAATTGTGAGGAAATTCATTACAGGATTTATGTGCAAAAGTGAGTTTCTAAGAGATTGAAGGTTTAAAATTCTGCTTAGCAAAAATTTCTTAACAACACCTTTCATCCTTCTTAGCTTATGCATGAGCTGATAGGATTCAAAGCCAATCACTTTCGAGTTCCAACAGCTACTGACTATTTCATGAAAGCCTTCCATACTTGTAATAGTTTTTTGAACAGGGCACCTTGATCGCGGCTTATCGTTCGATTAAATTAATCGATCCTTGGAAACCGGTCAAAATAAATTTATACCAAGAATTGCAACATAGGATGCAACCTCGGGTCGACTCTCAAGGAACC